>PVKS010014972.1:0-47083 GCA_004027875.1 Aplodontia rufa | reverse complement strand
ATGGATGGGTGGATGGGTGGATGGGTGGATGATGGGTGGATGGGTGGATGGATGCATCAATGGATGGTGGTAGATGGGTAGATCATTGCAGCTCTTGAGCTCAGATCTCTGTTCTCACACATCTGAGCTCCCCAGTAAGAAGACCTTGACAAAAAGATGGCAGTCCCTGCATTACATGTGGAATCTGTAATACAGATGGAGCACTGGATTTGTGGTTTCATCAGGTAGAATTTATTGTTGTTAATAACAAGACACAGGACACAACCACAATGCCTGGGGCCCACAGTGGTCATTTTCTCAGGATAGGAAGTCCAGAAGCAGGTTCTGCTCTCAAAGACATTGGATCAAGGCACCATGACTCCCTTGACCTTTCTCTCATGGATCCAAGAAAGTTCTCGGAAGAAGGGGGCTTCAACCATCAGAAAGAGGAAGAAGAGGGACAAAAGAATGAGTCAACATTCTATAAAAAGCCCACTCCGGGAAGCCCCACCCAATGACTTTAATTAGATCTCCATGGCAACCTCTAACTGCAGAGAAGCCTGGGATATGTGGCCTCTAAGCTGGGCACGTTACTCCCCCAGATAATATCGGGATGTATTAGTCAAGTGGAAGGGAGACAGGGATAAAGGGAAGGTGACCAGCAGCCTGTGCCATGGGTGTAGAGTCAGAGGAGAGAACTGGCCAGAGGACTGAGAAAGCTGAAAGGTGCAACCCAGGGAGTGGCAGGAACCAACACACAGGTGTGAATGTCCCTGGCATTCAACTCAGAAAGTCCCTTTGACTCCAGCCTCAAAATGTGTCCTAACTGGGTGCAGTGGCGCAAGCCTGTAATCCCATAGCCCTAGCTACTCTGGAGGCTGAGGCAGGAGGATGGTGAGTTAGAGGCCAGTCTGGGCAACTTAGAGCCTGTCTCAAAACAAGAACAAAACCCAGCATGTGGATGCGCATGCAGCAGCTCTCTCACTCCTACCCGGTCCAAGCTACCATCGTTTTTTTCACCACATGACGTGGCCACCAAGTCCTGATTTCCCTGTCACTTTCCAGACTCAGTCGTCCGCCCATTGTCCAAAGTGGTCATTCTAATTGATAGATGGCAACACAGGGCCCTCTGCTCAGTGCCCCTCTGAATACAGGGCCTTGTGTCATGAGATGCCTGTTCTTTGCCCTCTCCCCCACTGTCACTTGTCCCCAGCCACCCTCTTTTGCTCCTTCCCACCCGGAGCCCTTAGCCTCGCCGTTCCCTCTGCTGCAGTGATCCTGACTGGGAGTCTTCACATTCTGGAGGCTGCTTTGCTGCTGATGAAACGCCACCCAGAGGCTTCCCTGGCCTGGCTGCCTCCTGCTTTGGGGCCCCTCTCAGCATGAGGGAACCCACTGGGGCCTCAGGTCCCTTGATACTTGGCAAAGCTTGTGGTCCTTTCCTCAGAAAAATGTTTGTAATTGCACGGAAGAAAATACACAGATTTATTAAGCAGACAATTACATCAAAATACAGTTTCCGGAATCTTCCAAGACAGATGTGTGTTGCAACACTGTGTGCCTCTTTACTAATGCATTAAATAACCAGGCTAGCAGTGGCTCCACTCACTACCACAATTTCAAAGCAGTGACGAGTGTCGATGATATTTTGATATGTCTGCCACAACTCCAATATGAAACATCTGATTTCTGCTGGTGATGAAGTCACAGGCGCTGTTAATGCTGGCGTGATGTCACCGACATTCATAATTGAATGCTGCATTTCAGTTAGAGGTCAGTGAAATAAAAATGTAATGATTTTTGCCATCTCACTTCGATGACCCCCTGAGTTCTGTCTGCAAATCCCTTGGCCCAGCAGGGGACACCTCTCTCCTCTCTCTCTCTCTCTCTCTCTCTCTCTCTTTTCCTTTCAGTCCTTTTCTTGGCCTGACATCGTCATGAGTATTTGTGTAGACTTGCTTACTGTCAGGCTCTCCCTAGACAGCAGGGGTTTTTACCTGTTTTGTTCTTGGCTGTCTCTTCAATACCTGGAACCACATGGGTGGTCAGCTCAGGTGTTTACAATAAGCTTGCCAGCAAGAGATGAGTCTAGGGAGGCAGAGAGGCTGGAGCTAGACCTGAGAGGCCTGGAATGCCACCCTCAAGAGCATGGCTGGAACTGCTGGGGATGAACTCACCCTGAAAGGGGAGGCCAGTCTGAGGGAGGGCACCGTCCCCAGAGCAGCCAGGCTGACAGGTGGGATGACTTGGAAGGAAGCAGACTGTGTGACCGCCCTCCAAAGGCAGGTGTCTGAGGGAAACATAACCAAGTCCCAACCTCCATGGACAGTGTCACCAGGCACTTCCTCCCTACTATGGTCTCCCTGGATGTTAAGAAGGGACCTTGGAGACGCTGGGTCCAGGGGGCTGTCCTCGTATTTCATTCTGGTATTACTACATGCAGGTGACGAGGCCAGGGTCCACAGTGCTGAGGGGAAGGAGAGGCCCCAAACTCAAAGGCAGTTATTGCAGAGGGACCCAGGAGGAGCTGGGGCTGGATATTCAGGACTATGGATTTCACAACTCCCTAAGTGCAGGGAGGTAAGCCAGTTCCTGGCAGCAGACCAAGCCAGATGCAATTCCAGCCCAGCCACCTGTTTCTTAATTGCACGGGTGGAGCAGGTCACACGCCAGCTCCAAGCCTCAGACTCCATCTCTGAAATGAGGAGGTTCCTTCTACATTACAGGTTTGGGGCAAGGATTCAACTGGGGAAGTTACGGCTCTAAAGCCACCAGGTGCACGGTAAACACTTGGCCAACAGCTGCCCTCGGCCCTGTTAACACACAGTAATGACCCGAGCATGCCGCCCACAGGTCCCCTACTGCTGCATCCTTTGGGGTCATCTCATCACCTGCCCAGAAAGGGTGGGAGGAGAATGAGGTGGTGCCATGGTGGCCAAGAAATCAGGAGTGCAGAGAAAAGGCGTTCTGGAGTCAGATCTGGGTTCAAATCCCAGCCCTGCAGCTTATGAGTGTGTGATCTTGAGTGAGCAACGACACCTCTCTCAACTTCACTTTTCTTATTCATAAAACAAGGAAGATGCCTTCTTCTCAAAGTGCTACTATGAGAAAGGACAGGGACAGGGCCTGACCCAAGGGAAGCAGGGGTGGCCAGGACAACGTGGACACAGGTAATAGTGGAGGATTTGGAAACTGACTTTTGCCGCTGTCACATCTCTTTTGCAGACAGCTCTGTGTCTGAGCTTCTCGCCGGCACTTGAACCCAACTGGACCAAGCTTGGTCAAGCAGGGGTGCAGAGCTCAGGTGGTAGTGGACTCATGGAGCAGCCTGCTTGAGGTCACACAGCCAGTGGGGCCCAGGGAGCACAGGAAGCCAGGTGACCCAGCATGTGTGTCTCCTCCTAACGCTCAGGCAGCTCCTGAGCTGAGCCCAGGGATTGGCAGGTGTGGCTCCCGCCCACCAGGAACTTAGTCCAGCGGGCTCAGGATTCGGGGGACTCTTAGAGAGGGTCATATTTGTTCGTGGATGACAGATCAGGATGTGCCCAAGTCCAGAGCCATAGCCCTGTATACCCACCTTGTGCAGTGGGCAGGCCAGAAATAGAAGAGCCCTGTGCCTTTGGAGGAATCCTTCCTTAACTTTGCTAGGATCTGGAGCAAACAAGGGTCCTTAAATCAAGGAGTCTGTGACAGAAGCATTCAGGAAAAGCTATGCCATCTCTGGCCGCCCTGAGTTCCCCACTGGACGGGCTCTTTAGAAAGTCCTGCAGAAAAGAAACCCTCTAAACTCGGTAGTCCCCAACTTCCCCGACCGCATGAGAGTGGCCTTGACCACACCTGATTGGGAATATGCCAGGGCAGACGGAATGTCCCAGCATCTGGGGGCAGAGTGACTTGAGTTCTAGGCCCAGGCTTAGATGTGATTAAACTGGAGGCAGTGTGACCTAGAGGAGGGAATGTGATGCACCCCAGGTCACTGAACAGCAGACTCAGAACCCAGGTCCCCACCCAGCTGGTAATGTAAAGGTGTCATCAAGGCTTCCCCCCTGAACCTGCCAGGGGGCATCAGCTCTGGGGCTGCTAGTCCAAACCGTGCCCTTGTGCAAATTACCAAAAACAAAAAGCACCATCTTCTCCAACAAAATTCCATGTCAGGTGACGTGGATCGATGAAGCATAGTAGGGCTGTGTTGCAGCACCCGCTTACCCTCGTTGGCAAATACCATTGTGCAGGATACAACCTACATGATGACCCTTAAGCACTCCTTTCTCCTTGGTGCTTCTTGCTCCTTCTCTCCTCTGCCCCTACATGTTAGGTGCCTTGTTGAGGTGGCTGTGGGGACAGCTCAGTTGTTGGGCTGCACTTCCCAAGCCCCAAAGCTGCAGCAGCCAAAGGTGCTGACTCAGCAAACTTTAATTTATCTCACAGGCCAGGGGTGCGTGTGAAGCAATTAGTGAAATAATGGTTATGTCGCACTAAAAATTATTTATAGAGTCACCGTGCACACAGCTGTGATTAAATTAGACAACCAGGGGGACTTTTAACTGCATCCCCGGCCCAGGCTCCAGCTGGCTGCGGATGGGGTGGGCTTTCTTTTCTTGTCCACTGACCCCCAGTGAAGAGCTGAACCAACCCTGACCCAGGCGGGCTGGGAAGGGCCTGTGTGGCAAGGAGCCCCTGTCCAGATGGCCTGAGCAGGGCCAGTGGACACACAGGCGGCTTAGCAGCAGAACTTTCCTTTAAATGGTCTGTGCTCCCCATGAGGGAGAGAGGTGGTTGGGTGAACTAGAAAAGGTGGCCCTGGAGCTCCACGAATTTGGCACTGACTGCATCTGTGGCCCTGAGAGCCTGTGAAGTGGGCATCCTCTCTCTGTGTCCCCAGCAGGCAGGCTCAGGAGGACTTTGCCCCAGCTCCAGGCCCCGAGCAGGCTCTTCCTCCTCTCTGGAGCTCAGGATCTCCCTCCGAGCATTTGAGTTTGAGCAGGTGGCTTCTACAGGAGGAAACGGGAATGCTTGTTTATATCTGTTTATTGTCTTGTGTGTGTTTATGGTCTTAGCTCCTCACAACTTTTCTACAAAGTCTTCTGTACAGATGGAGAATCTAGGTTCAGAGAGATGAGAGACGCTGCTCCACAGGCAGCGAGGGCAAAGCGGTTTTCTAAAGCCATCAGACGCTAAGGATGGAGCATGGTGGTGCTTTGGGTTTGAGGAAGGGCTACTGTGATGCTGCAAAATGAAATCAGGGTTTCCTTCATCCTGTGCAGACTCTTGGGCACAGGGGGGAAACTGAGTCATAGGACAGTTTAGTGATTGGGCCGGGACTCTGGAGGAGAGCTGCACCAGAGCCCAGCCAATACCATACAGGGAACTAGATGACAGCTCTGGCCTCTGGGGTCACTTGGAGACTCTGGCTTAAGCCTCAAATCTCGCTGGGATGCAGCCTCGGGTGCAGGCACCCCCTATCTAGAAACCCAAGGCAGGGCCAGCCTGTGTAATTCCAAGATTCTCCCTGGGAGCCCAGTGGCAGTGCTGAATGGTGCAGGAGTGGTCCTGGAGCTCCAAAGACTTGGCACTGACCTTGATTGTACAGGCTGCAGTCAGGAGGCGCTGGGGGTGGACGCCTCGCCCTGGCACTGCAATCCTCCCCGCGAAGCTAAAGATGATTTCAGACCATTTCACAAATGTTCCCACCTCAGTCAGTTCCTGTGGCTGGGACCCTCCCTGGTCTTCCCTCCACACACGCCCCTGCTTGGCTCAGAGAAACCGGGTGACTAGCAGGCCAGGTTCTGTAGGGCTGGAGGCTCAAGGACTCTCCAGCCGCTGCCTCCTCCTCCTCCTCCAACCTCCCCCACAGCTCCTTCTCCCTCTGCTCTGGTGACCACAACAAGTCCCTCCTCCAATCCCAGTTCTGTCCACATGTTCTCCAGGTGTCCCCAGCCCAGGGGCAGGTACCCAGGGATTCCACAGCACAACCCCCCAGAACCACCAGGAGAGGTCAGAGACTGAGAGGAGCTGGGCCACCCTGGTGCCCCATCCTGCCGCAGGTAACCCCCAGGGGGTAACCTCTGACCCCACAGGGTATGCCCTCCCACCCACAGCCCCCTGCCTCCAGAGTGGCTTCAGGGTTCTCCCAGGAGCACACGGACCCCAGCCCCTTTCCTGGACCCAGCTGCCGCCTCTGGCCACTTAGCATGCAGTCCTGGTTGTGCGACTGCAGCAACCAAATGAGATTAGCTTGCCTGCTAAAGCAAGTCCCCGCTCGCCACCACCCACAGCCTTGCGCAGCCACCAGCTGTTCTGGTGAGCCTCCCACAGCCACGCGGGCCAGGCCTAGCCCTGCTGCTCAGGCCCATCCAAGCTGGGGCCGTTGAGGGGTAGGGGGAACAAGGGCCTTGTGGCTCCACAGACCCCCAGAAGTCAGGTGTGTGGGAGGAGGAGGTGCGGAGGGGGCAGCCTGATTAAGGAGCACACCTGGCTCTGTGCACCCGGCTGATGCTGCTCCCTCAGACCTCCTGGGGGAGTAAATGGGACGAAGGGCCACCCAGCTTCATCCACGAGCCTCCTCTCTTGCTGCATCCTGGGGCACTTGCAGAGGGCCTTGTGGGGGAGCAGGTAGGAACCAGGGCAGGAGGCACAGTCCTGCTGAGCTCCCTTCCTCCACCTCTGCTTTAGGCAAGAAGGGTCTACCCCAGCCCTAGTGCCTTCCTGCCCCTCTCCTGCAGTGAAGGGCACCCAGCAGGGAGAAGGGCCCAGTTCAGCCCCTTGGCCCTAGCCTAGCTGGAGGAAGCTTCCAGAGACCTGTGAAGGGGACCAGCAGGAAGCCTGAGCTGCACACAGGCTCCAGGGAGAGGCACCTGGCCCCTTTTGAAACCAGGGCCTGACGGGGTCTTGCACTCACCTGAGTCTTTGCTCCACATCTCTGTAGCTGTCTTGTCCTCATCTTCCCTAGCTCTGCATCCCGCAGGCCACCGGTCCAGCTAGCACCAGAGCTCACCAGTGGTCTCGAGCTACTCTGAGGCTTCGTCCCTGGCTGGGTGCCCAGGAGGCTGCTGTCTCTAAGGTCTGAGCTCAGCACCTGCCGGCTGAGGATGCTTCCCCCCCCCCCAACCTGGCTGTGTCAGGTAGAGCCAGCTAGGTGGCAAGGGGGCCTAGGGAGAGGGAAGGCTCCTCCTATCTGCCCTCCTGCCTGGGAGAGAAGCCTCCTGTGAAAACCTGTCCAGCCTAGGCCTCCCCCACCTGCCGCCCATCTCCCTGCCTGGCTCCCTGCTCCTCCCCCTCCTTCCCCAATCCCCACCCCCAGAAGCTCAGGCTGCTGCTCAAACACTTGGACTTCCCTTCACCTTGCTCTTCCTTCTTTCTCTTCTTTCTCTTTTCTTTTTCTTGTACCAGGGATTAAACCCAGGGACACTTAACAATTGAGCCATATCCCCAGCCCATTTTTATATTTTATTTTGAGACAAAATCTCACTAAATTGCTGAGGCTGGTCTCGAACTTGTGATCCTCCTGCCTCAGCCTCCTGAGTCACTGGGATTGCAGGTGTGCCCCTCCGCGCCCTGCTCAACTTGGCCTTTCTTTACGTGCTTGCTCTTAGCCTTAGGTGAACCACAGAAGCTCTTTGGGGACCCTCACTTTCCCCATCTACAAAATGGGGGCAATCCATCCCTACACATCTCAAGGGCTGGTGTGTGGTTCAAATTAGATCCTGACTGTGCATGTACGTGTGAGTGACAGCAGTTGGGGGGTTCATCCCAGCAGTGCTAGGACCCCCACTTCTCTTGAGTCTGCCGTCCTCTCACCTTTGGCCTGACAGCTTTTGCCCAGGCCACGCGGATGCCTGTCAGCGCGGCTCCTCTGGAGCAGATAGGACCCCTTCTGTGATGGCGGAGGGAGGAGGGCATCTGGGAATGTGAGCCGGGTGTGGATTAGCAGTCCATCACTGGGAAATGGCTTTCTTATCACCACACAGCCCAATTGCCAGGACCGACACTGGAAATTGAATTGAATTGCCTCCCCCTTCCCCACCACCCCTTCCCTCTCTCCCCCGGCCTCCCTGACCCCAGTCCTGGCTCTGAAGGCCGTGTTGGGAGACACCAAGAGACAGAAGGGAGAAACACCCAGTGAGGGAAGCTGGGTGCTCAGAGACTGGGTTTGGGGCCAGGAGGCAGGGTGGCGGTTAGCCATGGGGCCAGAGGCAAGGCAGGGGTGGGGTGCATGGGGTAGTGGAGGGACCTAGCACAGAGGCACGCCACTCTCCCTGGTGGTCCCCCATGGCCCCCTGTGCCCATCATGCCAGAGTTTGGGCCAGCTAGGTTGTGCCCTCTCCTGCTGGCCCCTCTCCAGCCACCACCTTGGCGCCTCTGCAGGGCAGGGGGAAGGGCCCTGATGGCCAGGGCAGAACCCTGGGCCAGAGCCCACAGGTGCTTGGAAGCAGCTTCGGTGAGTTCCTGGCAGAGTCAGGCCACAGGTGGTGGGGAATGGGCACTGTGGCTGGGGGCAGCCAGCTGTGTAACCAGACAAGCTGTTACCACAGCCAGTGGAGAAGGGAACAGACAGAGCAGGGTGTGGTGAGCAGAGGACGGCCTGGTCTCCTGCCTCCAGCTCCCCAGACAGGCAACCGGGTTCTCCTGGGTGGGGAACTCAGAGTCCAGAAACTCAGACGGAGCTGCAGCCTCTGTGCAGGGGGCCAGCCCTCCACAACACAGAGTGGGCCAGCCTGGTCCCCAGGCCGATGACACATGAGAAGCCACTATGCAGTCTCCCAATTAGCAGCCTAAGTCTTGGGGCCAGCTATGAGCCAGGCTGTGCCCTTCCTCGAATCCTCAGTTCCCCATGGACAGTCTGGTCAAACAGACTTGGGGAGGGGAGCCACGGGAGGACTCCTTCCTCTGCTCAGCCACGCTCCCAAACACACATGTGTGCCCTCTTTGGGGTCACTCCAAATGTACTGTTGAACCTCAAGCTCACATATTATCAACTCCAGAGACCTCTTCAACTGATCCCCATTTTTATGGGTGGGGAAACTGAGGCCCAGAGAGGGAATGGACTTGTCCAAAGTCACATGACAAGGGAATCCCTCTTAGCCCCAGCCAGTCCTTGTCTTCAAGGGGACACCCACTGGCCTCAAGGCTCTCACCAGACATCCGTGTTCTCCTGGCCTCCCTGCTCACCTGGGTCTTCCAGAACTGGCCAATTGCAAGGCCCCAAAGTAAATAAATCAAGGTGACTTTGGGGACAAGAATCAGCCTCTTTCTCCCTTGTCCCTCCATTTGCATAATCCTGGCTGGCAATATGATAATGATGTTTGTTAAAGACAGAGCACAATAAATTAATACCGTTAAGTTGTTGCCGCAAAATGCAAAGCAGGTAATTTAGTGCCAGCGAGGAAGGGAGCCTTTAAACTGTAATGGATTAACTTTCCCAGCAGCAAATGTGTCCCCCGAGGGAGGGAGCAGGGAGGCCCAGGCAGTGCTGGGTTGATGACAAGAGGGCCTCCTGCTTCCTGGGGTCAGGCCTCAGGCGTCCAGGCCTCCACAGATGTTGGAACAAATGGGTAACTGAGGCCTGAGCAGGTGGAGGAGGAGGCCCTTAGGTGGGCTGCGTGGTGGCCTGGGCACTGGGAGGCAGCCTATCGCCCTCTAGAGGACGGGGCGGCAAGTGCCCCATTCCCATACCCTCTTTGGGGTCCTCAGGAGCCCCTGCTGCAGACCCGTTAGCCTCTTCTTTTTTGGGTGACTAAGGGGGTACACCTGGGCCTGGGAAGGCACACCCTCAGAGTTGGCCCTGGCCCTGGCTCCTCTTGGGGTCCATACCATGGCGGGTGGGAAGGATCCTGGGTTTGGTGAAGGCCGAGGGAAGGGAGGTGTGGGCAGGCACCCATCCCCAGAGCCTGGGGAAGGGCCTCAAGAGGGACACAGATTAATCTCCCCAGGGGAGGGGGAGCAAGTCCAGGTAGTGGGGAAGGAGGGTGGCAGTTGAGGCTGGCGGCCCCCAGAAAACCCAGGATAGCAGACCAGGCCTCAGGGCAGCGCCTCCATCAGGGCTCTAGACAGCTCGTTGGTCCCGAGGAGAATTGCCGCAGCCTCGGCTCAGGGCAGGCTGGCAGGCGGGTCTTGGGGACCCCAGCAGAATTCTAATTTCCCATTTATCTCTGCAGCTTCTCCAGCTATATTAAAGGGGCGACGATCTGCAGTCGGCTCCCAGGCTAATTGGATTTGGGCTCCTCTCACTCCTGGGCAAGGGAGGGACAGCTCTGATGGAGGAGGGGACGCTCAGGGACCTGGGCTGGGGCTGGGCTCAGCGTGGGTGGCTGTGGTCCCTACAGCCAGACCCCTGGATTCCAGTCCTGACTGCCATGTGGTCTTGAGCAAGCCTCTGCCCTCTCCAGCACCCGCATTCCTGGTCCACAGTGGTGCTAACGAGAATAGTAACAGTAAGCGCCCCCATTCTGCAGCCTCGCCCCTGGCTCCTCTGACACCCAATGGCCCAGCACAGCGAGAGTCATTCTGTCCTGTTGTATAGATGTGAACCTTGAGGCTCAGGTGATAAGAAGTTGCTGGAGGTCTAGAAGCACCCACAGTGAAACTTTCAGGCTTGAAAAGAGCCTGGAGTCCTAATGTTAAAAGCCCAGCTATACCTAAACAGTCTGGGGGTGGGGACGGCTC
The DNA here is from genome assembly GCA_004027875.1 of Aplodontia rufa. Classification (NCBI taxonomy): domain Eukaryota; kingdom Metazoa; phylum Chordata; class Mammalia; order Rodentia; family Aplodontiidae; genus Aplodontia; species Aplodontia rufa. Next base: position 36,442 of record PVKS010014972.1, on the reverse strand, counting down.
TCTACCCATTTCAAAGATGGGGAAATGGAGGCCTGGCCTAGAGCTACTTTTAACTTTAGGATTCTGTCTCTTCCAGTAAGGGTTCCCTTCCCTCCACCCCAAGGTCCAGGCATTTCCAGGGCTGGGCTGGGTTTTCTGATGATGCATTTGGTGCAAGTCACTGAGAGGAGACAGAGGACCTTGCACCCAACCCCTGTCTTTCCTCTGTCAACCTCTTCCTTCCCTGAGCTGAGGCCTGCAGGGCCCGCGACCCGCACTACTGAGCTGGAGGGTGGGCCTCACCGCCTCAGCACAAATCCATCCCCAAATGAACCCCGGATGCAAATCACGCACCCCAGCGGGCCAGAGAGGGAGGGGCCAATTCCATGGGAGGCTGTTCCCAGGCCCTTTGTGTCTGTTCCCTCCTGTCATCTTCATGTCGGAGCTGGGGCAGCTCACAGCCCAAATTTTTAAAAAAAGTTTTATTAAGGAGTTGAGTTATTGTACAATCATAAATGCATATAAAGTAACAATATAATATGCATTTGTTTTTAAACCAGACTTACCTCCACATTGCCCACACCCCAGTCTTGATTCTTCTGTATTTTGCCCCTACAAGAGATATAAATGCTTAGATTGTGAGTTTTCCAGAATTAAATGATTGCATAAGTATCATTTGGAGTCTCAGAGGGGTAAAGAGTGTACTGCATTGTTGTCTCCCTGGAGCCCTCTCTCTTTTTCCTCCCTCTCCTGTCCCCACCTGTCCCCTCCCCTCCCCATCCCACGCATCTGTGGTTGCCTTAGATTACATGTTGCTAAGCTTTTGCTGCATCGAATACACGAGTTAGACAACCTTCCACCCAAGCCACAGGCCCATTTTGCAGATGAAGAAACTGAAGCTCCTATGAAGGGCTCAGGCAATTCCCAGGTGGAGGACCTTCCAGAGCTGAGATTCAAACCAGTTTGTCTGGATGAAGAACCCGAGCTCTTAGCAGCTCTCTGCTGTATCCAAGAAGGGAAGGAGCCTGGACGGGGGACAGGTCTGTCTTTAAATCTCTGTTCTGCCCGAACTCACTGAGTGACCCTTCGCAGATTACTTTTCTTCTCTAAGTTCAAAGGCAAAATAGAGACGAATGGTGCCCATTTTCTGGGCCTACTGTCGTAGTGCCTGGCACATGCTAGGAGCTTAATCAATGCCAGCGCTAGACTCCCAAGGCTGCTGGGACAGCACATGGGGAGAGCTCTGCTCTGCTCCATCGACTCAGCGACTGTCAGAACGAGAAACACTGAGTGAAAAGCCCTCATCTTCCAGACGGGGAACCTGAGGCCAGGGGTTGGAAGAAGTGAGTGGATTCAGCCCGAGGCTCCTGGCAGCCTCCTGCTCCAGCCCTGGTGGCTGCTCTCCTTGCAGTCTCCTTTTGCCCTGGTGTCCGCATCTGTCTGTCCAGGCATCCCTCCCCTGCAAGGCCAGCTGGATGGCTGACCCTGCAGCCCTTTCTCGTCCAGCCACTGGCAGGAACCAGCTGGAATAAATGCAAAGAGACCCCCTCTGGAGGCCACTCTTGCTGTGTCCCCTGTCCAAATGTTAATTTTGCCAGGGCCTTGATGAATCTTCCTGTCGTCTCCATGCGCTCGAGACATAGATTTCATCTTATTGAGAGGTGACACTTCTGCCCTTTGGTGCCAGCTATCAATTTCAGAGAGAGCAGCAAAGATCTAGGCCGGACTCGCCCCCCTTCTGCCACCCAGCCTTTCCTTAAACCATGTGGGGCCAGCCCACTTGAGACCTCTGCTTCACCTGCCCTTCTGAAGAGGTGTCTCGACCCGCGCGGTCCACTGGCCCTGAGCCTTTCAGTGCGCACCCACTTGGCTGCCTTCCAGCTGCCAGAGCCTGCGCCTCTTGGCCGGAGACTTTCTAAGCCATGTTGCTATACAGGTGGCAACAAAAAGAGACAGGAAACTAGCACCCAGCTCCTAACTAAAACCCCTTTGGTTCTGGAGTATCAGTGCCCCAGCTCCCTCTGCCCTTGTGTGGGAAGGGAGTGAAGAACTCAGCTGTGACCTCTACACCGCCTCCCAGCATCCAGTTGTCCCCAAAGGTAATAAGGGAAAGGGTACCCTGGCTTGGCTTGCCTTCCCCACTGCCCTGATGGACTTCACTCCTATTAAACTGCTTACCCTTGAATCCTTTTTCAGGGTATTCTTCTGCAGGAAACCAAACTAAGACCCTCTCCAAACATTCTCTAGCACCTCAAGACATAATACACTCATAGCTGGGTGTGATTTCACATGCCTGTGATCCCTGCAGCTCGGGAGACCAAGGCAGGAGGATCACGAGTTTGAGGCCAGCCTCGGCAACTTAGCAAGGCCCTAAGCAACTTAGCAAGACCTGTCTCAAAATAAAAAATAAAAAAATAAAAAGGGCTGTGGATGTGTCTCAGTGGTTAAGCACCACTGGGTGCAATCCCTGGTACAAAAAAAAAAAAAAAAGATGTAAGGTCACTCTGCTCAGCAACAGAGATCCTTCGAGAGGACTGGCATTTTTAAATTCCTGTGTCTCAGGTACCGTGTATTCCTTGTGTTTCTTGCTCCTAGATCAACTTTTCATCCAAGCTGCAAGTCAGCTTTGGGAGGGTTGTCCCAGTTTTACAGAGGAGAAAAGTGATGCTCAGAGAGAAGTGATCTGCCCAAGGTCACACAGTCAGCAAATAAGAGTCAGTATCCAAACTCAGGCAGCACCCTGTCTTGTCCCCTCCATCCTACTCCCCTGAGCATGAAATGGAGCCAGTTCAACTTCCAGGTGTGGTCAGAGGGTCATCTGGGTGACCTCTCCCTGAGGGCTCACTCCCAGGTAGCCCTCTGCAAGGTGCTAAGGACACCACAATGAAAGCATGCAACTCCTGCCTGCAAACGGGATGGGGACCTGAAGTGGGAGAGAGTCACCCAATTCTGCACTCCGTGACCCTTCTAGGGAAGAGCTGCAGTGCACCCTGGACTCTGAATCTGCTGAGCATTATTGACCCTATGGCCCCACCCTTTGCCTTGGTCTTACCAGAAATTCCCCAAGGGAGCCAGAGGACCCCTTAGGCTCATACACAATTCTCAAAACTCAAAAGTCTCAAAGTTTAAAAAAATAGATTTTACTATACAAAATATCTAAGCTTCTGTAAAACCTAAGAAAAAATAAAAGTACAGGTTTAGGAGAAGATATTTGCTTATAGCAGGTAAAAGGTTAATGACCTTCATATGCAAAGAGTTTTTACCAATAAATAAGAGAAAGATAATTTTTAAAATTGACAAAAGATATGGGTAGAAGATGCTAGTCTAAGGAGTTGATGCCAGTACTTTGGATTTCTGAGGATCCTGAGGGTGGTAAAACTGTTATTACTTGTTAAATAAATGCTTATTCATTATTAAAAGATCTATTTATAGAGTGGGTCACACATTATTGCTTGTTAAATGCTTTAAAGAGCTGGGAGCCCTCCCAGATGCATTATTTACAGTTACAATCACAGAGAAAGGTAGCCAAATGCTACAGCCACAGCCCTATGATGGGACCCACTTCCTGTGTCATCCCCCTGTCCCAAGAAAAGTGGCCTCAGAGCCAAGTGGCCTCTGCAGCCTGGACATGTCCAGGCTGCACCCTGCCCCCTGCCCCCTGCCCCTGACTAGCCGTGTGACCTCTGGCCTATTGCTGGACCTCAGGTCTTTCATCTGGAAAATGGGCAGGTTGGTGCCAATGGCGTTAAAGGGCATTCCAATGGCATTAAAGGGCATTCCAACACTAAGGAGCTGGCGTTCTGGAGGAGGGGGTGAGAGAAGATTTGACATCTACCCTCTGCGCTGTCCCTTCCTCTGCACCCAAGACAGCTGCTGACCTAACCATGTAGCACTCAGTTGAGGACCTGCCAACTAAGCTCTCGCTTTGCGGAGGGAAAGTCAGAGCCCAGAGGAGAGCAGGATTCCCACGAAGCTGCTCAGCTCCATCAGGACCAGAGCCCAGGACACTAGTTCCTTCTCTGCTCCCCAGGAAGAGGAGCAGAGGCCGGAGACAGACCCAGAGCCTGCACCAGGAAGCTCACTCTGACTCCCTGCACCCCAAGGTCTCTGGGCTCCTCTCCTCCTCCTGATTCCCTGGAGATCCCTCACTCTGGGACCAGCAGCACTGCCAGCCCAGCGAGGTCCCCAAGCCTGCCAGAATCCCTCATCTCTACTCTGAAGGCCACCTCTTGCCCTGAGGGGGCAACTGGGCAACTTGCCCTGCACTGTGCCTGATACTTGCTATTGGAGACTTGTCCCTGTGGCGGGCAAAACATGACCCTGATCAGGAGTCTCCAGGGGGCATCTAAACAGTCAGACACCTGCCAAACTTACCCTTCGCTTTGTGGGCCCTTCCACCGCTCCCAGTGGTGGTCTGTGTGTGCCCTGTGATGGCAGTGAGGACAGCAGGGCTTGGGGCCAATTCTACCAACTCACTGTGTGATTCCAGGCAAACCAGGTTACCTCTCTGTACCTCTCAGTGACCAGGGCTATTGTGAGGAGACAATGAGATTATACATTAAAGGCATCAGCACGGGGGCCAGGACCTCGGGAGCGGCCAGTACGGAGTAGCTACTACAGTCGTCTGAAAAATGGGATTAATAATATCTACCTTAGGGTTCTTGGACGAGATAATGACATAATGCATCTGATGTGTGTAGCGAAATAGCAGGGGCTCATTTAGTGACCGCCGAGGGCCAATACCAACAACGGTGAGGGTGGCTCCGCCAGCGAGGCATCCATCCTGGGGGCTCCCGTTGCTCACCAGGGTCATGACCCCCTCAGCAGCTCCCCCAACCCAGCCCAGGTCAGCCTGGGGGGTATCGTCCCAGCTGGGGACGCAGCATCAGGGGTGGGTGGGGGCCTGGAGCCGGGAAGACGCGCATGATCAATACTAAGCCAATCTCCTACAAGATTACCCTGGCCTCTGGTATCCAATCGTAAAGAAAATCACTCAGCACACTGGGGAGATGTGAAAAATGCCGCAGATTACAGTTTGGGATGTTCCGAGTGAGAGTAAGTGAGTCCGGAATTGTTTGCTGCAGTAAATAATTCATCCACTTTAAATTCCTTTTTTTTTTTCTCGCCTAACTCCCTCCCTCCTGCCCACTGCTGCTCCCGCCAGCTTCCGCTCACGTCTGCTATCCCTAGGGTTCCCATCCCCAGCTCTGTTCAGGGTACCCCAAGCCAGCAAGGAGTTCATAATACAAATGTTTTCAGTTTGTTAATGACACTAATCGTCTTTTGCTGCTAATTAGTAACACTGCCAGGAAAAATGTCTTCGATAGGGAGGCCAAAGGCCACCCAGGCAGGACAGCCTCGCTGGGCAGTGGACTGCAGTGCTGGGAGCCTGGTGGGGCTCTGTGTGGGGCACGGTGCCAAGGAGAGCCAGTCTGCGGCACTGAGGGCCATCAGGCCAAGGACAGCTCCTATAGCAGGGACCCCGTGCTCTGCCCAGCTTACGTGCAAGGCTGGGAGCAGGACAGCAGGCAGGTGGGTGGAGGCCTAGGAAAGAGATATGTTAGATGTGGCCTCTTCAGCAACGTGGGCCCCCAATCCAAAGCACAAACCGCTTTCAATCTGAGACCCCAGCTCAAAAGAGGCAAATGGCCCCCCCTGCGTGGGACTTCATCCTGCGGTCACTGGGCCTCCAGCAGGCCAGGAGCCAGACTCTGCCCTGACCCCCCAGAACTCCCAGCTTGGTGGAAGGAGGTGCATAAAAACAACTAACATTTCTTAAGCACTTACTATGCGCTGGGCACTGTGCTGAGAGCCTTCACATGTTATTTCCTTGATTTTCCCAACGAACCGAGGACGTAGGACGTTTCTTGATTTAGGGTTTTTTGTTTGTTTTGGGGGGTTTTTTGTTTTGCTTGTTTGTTTATCATTTGTCTTTAGTTTTTTGGTAGATACTCTTTTCATCCCCATTTTGCAGAGGAGAAACCCGAGGAGGCAGAGAAAGATCAGGTAACTGTCCAAGGTCATAACAAGATGGAACCAGAATGTGAACTTGGGCAGCTAGACCTAAAGCCCACTGGGCTAAACCACATAAAACCTTCCCAGAGAAGAAAAGGACAATTTTAGTGCAGCAGGAGCTCTGCTAAAACGGGGGGTGTTTGGTGAGTCCCAAAGAGGCCCCCCACTCGCAGGTGAAGATGTCGCCAACATCTTGAGGAAACACAGCCATTAGCCGGCGGAGCACGGCGGTGAGCTTTTGGAATCCTAGAAGGACGGGGAGTGGGGAGCAAGCACAGAAGAGCAGAAGGAGGTGGTCTGGAAGGTTGAGGGTGAGGAGTAGGGTGAAGCTGGAGCTCCCAGGAGGAGCTGGAGGCCATGCTGAGAGCCACCAGAAACCGTGCAAGCAGCGACCTAATTCCAGGAAGCCCCTCCAGCCTCGGGAGGCAGGAGTGAGGGCTGGAGGGCCCGAGACAGGCCGGGGCGGTGCGGGGGCTGCCCAGGACTGCTGGGCTAGGAGGCAAGGCCAGCTAGTGCTCTGGAGGTCAGGCCAGCAGGATGGGTGGTGGACTGGAAGGCGAGGGAGGAATCCCAGCAGGAGGAGGGCTGCCTTCTCCCCTGGCACAGGGGACCATGCCAGATCTCTCAGGGTGGGGGTGCAGCCCTTCAATTCCATTCCAGCTGGGGCTGCAGGGGGCCCAGCCGCCAGGAGCTGATAAGGCAAGCAGTGCCCAGACCTGAAAGGCCCCCTGGCTGCCTGCACCCGTCCCGCCTGTGGCATCAGAAGCCCCACCATCCCGCTTTATTCCCTGGGTTAATGGGTTAAACTGCCTTTTTCTGATGGGGAGATCCTATTATGCCTTGAACTCTTCTTAGGCAGCCTTGAAGACTCAAATTACATATCACCATTTTTCAGGAGCGCTTCTTGGGATTCCCTAAGGCACAGTAAATTGTTTTCTCCTCTGTGGTCCCAGAGCGCCTTGGGTGTGCGCACAGCCCTGATGATATTGGGTGAGGCTTTTTCCAGTCTTTCCTGTGTGAGCCTGGAAGCCCCTGGAGAGGGAGGTCATGGGAACCCTTTGGTTTGTATGTGTTCGTACAAACGAGCACAGTTTGTGTGTGCTCACTCGCTAAATGTGTATCTTCCTTCCCTCTGAAGGAGGTCTTTGTCTTATTTTACTTTTCGTGTATACGACTCTACAGATCGGAATGCACACCTAGATTCTCAGAACCACCGTCTGCACCATTTCCAACTCATGTACCTGGCATGGTGCTGTCGAGTCCCAGTGGCTTTTCTTGCACTGAATGTCGAAAAGATGCCCCCATGGCTGTCACCATGGCTCATTCCCTGCTCTAACAGCTGCCTCCACAGTGTGTGTCCCTCATGTCTTCCCTGATCACTCCCCCAGGGAAGGCACCCTATTACTTCCAACTGCCCCCAGCATAAATAATGCCCTCTCACTCGTCCCTGGGGCTCACTGAGAAGGTCACTGAAATTTAGACCCAGGAGCAGAATTTCTGGGTCATAGGGTAAGTGTACAAATAATGATCTCAAAATCCCATGTCGTTTACAAGGCTCCCCAGCCTTTCTTGGGGATGACCCTTAGGCTGTATCGAGCCGGCCCCCAGCAGTAGGACCCTGCCAGGTGTTTAAATTTGACATCTGATGATTCTGGTGGGCAAATAAATAGCTGCTTCTCTGTCTCTTGATTGCCCAAGGGCTCACCCCACCTCCTGGATGCCAGCTGCTCACCAGAACCCCTGTCTTTTCCCAGGATCCCACACTGAAAGGGTCACACAAGGCCCAGGAAGGCCTCTGATGTCCACTACCAAGTATTGTGCCTTCTGAAGAGCATCTTCTCCGTAACCCTGGGCAGTGGAAGGAGCCAGACGGGCTCCTTGGCGAGTTCCTCTCCACGCGGGGTTCCAAGAGTATTGGAGGCTTTCATATCCCTCACCGCCACCCTGCATCTGCGAAATGATTCTCACCAGACAGATGGAGAAACTGAGGCCCAGAGATGGGGTGACTTGCCAAGGTCACACAATGAGTGAGGAGCTGGGCTGGGGACTGAGAGCACTCTTGTTTGGAGGGTCCCCAACCCACACGCAGTCGATTGTACTGACCTCCACTTCGGTGTTTCTTAGGCATGCGTTTGGGAGAGGTGTCTGAATTACCGTAGCCTAGTTGGCAGGAGGCTGGGTTTTGTAGACATTTAATTAAACACTCATTAATTTTGATTATACAGTTTTCTTTTTGGATTTTGAAGCCAATTTTTTTTCACATCTTAAATTCTTCTGTGGACCCTTGAAAACTGCTCGAATACTCAAATACTGCATGGGGTCTGGATCCTGCGGAGACTGCACTGGTCTGTCTTTTGGTCTCACAGACAGGCCCTTTATATACCCCAGGTGGGCTGTGGTGGCTCTAGGGAGCAGGGGGCCCTTCAGCTGAGGTCCTGCCCTCCAGAGCTCCCAGTCTGCCTGAGACTCAGCTTCCCCAAACTGAATGTCCTCCAGGGAGGGGCTCTTGCAGGCTTCAGGGTCAGCAAAGATTCTCCAGAGCCAGCAGCTGCGGTGGGGGTGGGACATTCTAGGGGGAAGCTGGACCTTGTTGGTCTTTTTTTTTTAATGATATCTTTTTTTTTTTTTAAGAGAAAGAAAGAGAAGCAATTTTATTTGGTTTTTCATGTGGCTTTCATTGCTGGGACACTTTGTTGTGTACGTGGTGCTGGGGTTTGAACCCATGTCCTTGCACATGCCAGGCAAGCGCCATAACCACTGAGCCACTGCTCCAGCCCCAGTTTTGTTTGTTTTTTTTTTTAAAGTTTGGAGGATGGGGAAGAGTGGGGACCTGAATGCCAGGATTCCAGACTTACGACCCTGTCCAAATTAATAGTGCCAACTAATACCTACACCTAGCAAGTATCTACTGGATGCCAGCCACCTTACCCCCTCATTGTATTGAGTCTCCATGACATCTGTGGGGCGCAGCGGGCAGATGCAGCTCATGTGTGTCATTCGGAACATTCACTGCTGATGCTGGAGGCCCCTGAGGAATTAACCTTTAGTTCTGGGATGTGGGAAGGAAAGGTTTGGCTATGTGGGACAGGGCTGGCTGGAGCAAGAGGCATTTGGTCCACTGACTGTTTACCCACCAGCATGGAAATCTTGCAGTATTTTAACTAGCCCTGCTGGCTGTCACTTCAAGTCCCAGGTACTCTTCCTATCATCTCCACTTTATATCAGAGAGATGCCACCTCTACCCTGAGGGCGCTACCTGAATGCAGACCTGGGTTGGGCCCAAACCATTAATCATTAGCTCCTAATATTAAGCTGTGCTGCCCCAGACCAAGGGGCTTCTCTTTCTGGCTGCTCCCCCAAAAGGCCCTGCACAAGGCCTCCTGGCTGCAGCCTCCAGGCCCCACAGGCTGGCACTGTTCAGGCAGGAGGAAGGGAAGAGTTAACCAGGCCACAACCCAGGGCAGGCATGGCACCCTCTCAGGCCTGGTAGCGACTGGCACCTGCCCTGGCCTTTCATCTCCACAGGCTCCAGGTGAGCAAAGTGAAAGCCAGGCCGCCAGGGCCCCAGCAGCGTGGCTTCTCTTTGATTCCCGCGGAGGCTCCTGCTCTGAGCCCAGAATCAAAACAGGCAGCAGCAGCCTCCAGTGCCCCAGGGTCCCCAGCACGGCAGCCTCCTGCTGCCCCCCTACCTGCCTGACCCGAGCCGCTACTACCAGGGCCCCCTTCCTTGGGGACAGACCAGAGCCAGAGAGGGGCTGAGGGAGGCTCTGGCTGGAGCAAGAGAAGGGACAACAATGTGAGGCAGGGGAACCAGGGGCTCAGCACAGCACAGGTCGTTGGGGAATCGGCTCTAGAAGGTGAGGATGGAGAGAGCGGCTCCCGAGCCCGCTATCAAGAGTCCCTCCCTGAGGCACTGGCAACCTCCTGGGGTCCAGGCCTCAAGGTAAGAGCTGCAGGGGGCCAGAGAGGAAAAGCAATGGATTTAAAAGAAATTAGTCAGGAGGAGGTGACAGGCCCATTCTGAAGCAAGATGAATGGGTTTCAGTTGGCGAAAATGATTCTAATTTATAATCTGCTTCTTGCTGCTGCTCACCAATTAATTCTCTATAGATACATAAATAGGCCGCGTGTTTGCTTTGCCTCAAACGTAATAAACATTACACTCTGTCCCCTTCTTTTGTGCCGGTTCCTGTCACTGCGTTAGTCCCCACAGCTAATTCCTCACACCTGTCTTCGCCGCTCAGGGGAGCAGGGCTGAGTGGGGAGGAAGAGCCCTGCTCCAGGAAACGCGTGGCACCGGGAGATAAATTACTGATCCAAAAGCTGCCAGCACCACAGCGACAGGAGGGAGGGGAAGGAGGTACGGGGAGCCCCCTCCTCTTTGCAGACTCCTATGTCACAAACCTTGGGCCCAGCTTCCTAATGAGAGAGGGAGGCAGGGAGGCTCAGTCAGTCATCGTTCCTCCCTGATCTTTGCTTGGAGTCACCACACTCCAGGCGGTCGCACTCCAGGCGGTGGCACCCCAGGCAGCCCCTGCTTCTCCTTTTGCACTTGCAGTTTCCTCTGCCTGGAAGGCTTTCCCCCCAGAGGGCCACCTTTTCTGTGACTTTCTACATCTATCACCTTCGCAGGGAGAGAGTTTCCTGACTCCCTTTCCTAAAACTGACACCCTCTTCAATGTTCCTTCTACCCTTTTCCTGCTTTAAACATCTCCTTAACATGACCACCATTTGATCTGCTCTTTTTTTTAAGAGAAAGTGAAAGAGAGAATCAATTTTATTCATTTTTTTCATCTGTTTTTTGTTTCTCCAACACTTATTTGTGTATGTGGTGCTGGGGTTCGAACCCAGGTCCTCGTGCCTTCCAGGCAAGCACTTTACTGCTGAGCCACCGCTCCAGCCCCTGACCTACTCTTTATTTTACTATTTTATCTTGTTCACCATCTTCCCAAGCTGGAATATATCCTTGGCATCTAGGACAAGGAAGATGCCCAAAGTGTATTTGGTGAATGAATGAATGAGGTGAGGATGGTATCAGACGGGGCCCAAAGATTGAAATGACGTCTTACTTCTGCGTGACATTTCTCCTGATCCCTGACGGGGAAGTGAAACCGAGGCAGGGGGAGAGTAGTGACTTGTCCTGGTTGACACAGGGAATTAGTGGCAAAATTGGAATTAGATCCTGGGCTCTTCTCTAAGGTAGCTCAGTCCAGGAACATACAACATGCAATGATTTCCCAGGTGGCACGTTGAGGAAAGTGAAATTCAGAGAGGGTGTGACTCGTCCAACGTCACACAATCATTGACTCAGTGAAATAACTGAGTGCCTACTATGTTCCAGACAATGGTCTAGGAAATGAGGATGTAGCAGTAAGCAAGACAGGAAAGATCCCTGCCCTGGCGACACTGACATTCTAGAAGGAGAGAGGGGCATTGGATGAGTTAGGAAGTCAATGGAAATGTCAGGAAAGGAGCCAGCTCAGAAGGTAAACAAAGCCAGGTGAAAAGACGGGGAGGGACGGCAGGGACAGGGTGGTGCCATTCTGTTTGCGGCGGTCAGGGAAGTCCTCTACACCAAGGTTCCAGTGGGCAGGGGCCTCACCCCAAGGACACAGCCTGTGGGCATGGAGCGGCGCAGGCTCCTGCTCTGGAGATCGGTTTGCTTTGAAGTGTTTACTCTTCCCCAGCTGAACTGCGTTGCACTAAAAACAAGCATTTGACGGTGAGGACCACTATGTGGGAGAAGCAAGCAGCACCATCCCTGAGTGGCAGCGTGCGAGTTGGGGCCTGAAATCTGAGGGGGACAGAGCTGTTCAAGAGGGCCCGCAGGGAAGGGGAGAAGGCCAGGCGTGGGAATGCGACGTGCAGGCCGAGGTGCGGGGGCTCCAGGCAGGGCCAAGGCCAACCTGGATTGGCACTGTTTGTCGATTCTTGTGGGTCCATTTCAGGGACTTGCAAAATTCTTGGAGAAAAAAAAATATCTAACAGTTGGCTTTGATAAGCCAGTGCAAACCAGCTACAGCACGCCGGTGCTCCTGGCCCAGGTGAGCGATCTGGAGGCCACAGCCGTATGGGGAAGACAAGAAGGCAGCAGGTCCCTGAACCCTAACAACCGAGGGCCCCTCTGCCACACCTCCTTTACTTTACATGATAGAAAACCAAGGCCAGGCAGCATGCGTGGCACATGCGTGGAATCCCAGTGACTGGGAAGGTTGAGGCGGGGGATGGCAGGTTCCTGGGCAGCCTGGGCAACTTAGGGAGATCCCATCTCAAAATACAAAATAAAAAGGGCTGGGGATGTGGCTCAGTGGTAGAGGCTCCATGGGTTCAATCTCCAGCACAAGGAAGGAAGAAAGAAAGAGAGAAAAGGAAGGGAGGTAGGAAGGGAGGATAACCAAGGCCAAGAGAGCCAGAGATTCCCCAAAACTCAGCATAAAGGCACCAGCTCCAGGACTGGGAGCAGACGCCACACCTCTCAGAGTAACTACTCCTTGCACTTCCTTCTGGTTGTGTGTCCTTAAGGGGTCCTGATCTGTGATGCCCCATTAGGTGTGATGGTCAAGAACTCTGTTATCCATGTGGGACAAGAAGAGAGAAGAATCCAGGGCTGTGCGTTCCAGGCCCTAAGGAGTTCCAAGGTGAGGGTGCTGCATGCCTTCTGGTGGAGCCGGTTTTTGAAAGCTAAGCAGGACTTTCCCAGGAAGACAAAGGAGGAAATGGAGCTGCAAGTGGCAAGAACAACATTGTAAAGGCTCAGAGAATTTAAAAAAAAAAAATAGTTTGGCATTACCAGGATGTAAAGTACCAGAAGGAAGCAGCAAGAAGTCACAGCTGGAGAGGCAATGCCCATTCCCGCACTAGAGTCGTCACAGTGGGCTTTCAGGTAACTGCAGAGAGGCTATTTTTAGATGGGTGCTCCCATCTTACCAGAACCAGTGAGAGAGGCACCCCAGGCAAAGTCCACCTGCTCACGGGTGACACCTCCTCAGGGATGAGGACCTGCAGTGGAGGGAAGGCCCAGGCACTCCAGCACCCCTGCCCGGCACTGCTGGTACTCAACACACTACGCACCCCATGTCAGGTGCCCCCTCCCCGTCCCCAGGCTGCTCCTCTTCAGGCCAGGAATAGAACCTCACATCTGACAATCTCAGCCGTGTTTAAATTTAATGGGCCTTCCTGCGTTTTTCCTCCTCAGCACCTGGGCTGGGCGCTGTTCAGCAGCCCTGGAGAGCCAGGTGAATAATTCAGGGAGAGGAGGCGAGTGTTTGAAGTGCGTGTTCTGGGGCGCACCCCAGGGAGCAGGGTTTGGGAGAGGTGTTCCAGGTGCTGAGGCCCTGTTCCACTCTGCTGTCTACAGAGCCTTTCAGGAAAGCTCAGGAGACTCTCATGAAGCCACCTGCTGTCAGGCCTCAGGCCTGCAGAAGCTAGCCAGGGCAGGAGGCAACAGCCAGCTGGTGGGGAGGTTTGTCTTCTCCCTGGGCTGCACTGGATCTGGGGACAAAGAGAAAGGAAGGAGAGTGTGCATGGGAGGCAGAAGGTTTGAGACTAGCCCCAGACTGAGGCTGCTGGAGGGTGTTGCGGAGGGTGTTGCTGGATAGCTTCTGGGCTGAAGCTGGGTTCCGTACCATGTCCGCTGTCCATGGTGCTGCCGCTGCTGAGGCCCCTTGGAAAGCCCGGGCTTGCGCAAGTTCCGCTGGGCCTGAGCTTCGCTAGGCGCTGGGCTCTTTCTTCCTCCCCGTCTCGCTGCATCCCACCACTGCAATGTGCCTTTCAATTTTCTAGCCTTGACACCTTTCCAGCATTTTCATTTTTCCATTCACTCATTCACTCTACAAATATTTATTGAGCATTTACTACATGCTGCCTCCAAAGGATACAGCAGTGAACAGAACAGATTCAGTCCTTAAACTCCCAGAGCTTAAATTCCATCCCTGTGCCCTCTCCCCAGAGGAGCAAGGGAGGAAGTGGAGGGAGGGAGTCCGGCTTTGATCTCTGTTTCCCCTCTCCCTGCCCCTGCTTGTACTGAGTCCTCAGACAAGTTGCTGGCAGCTCTCTACCTTGGTTCCCCTATCTGTAGTATGGGGCAGAAACTGATCCCACTTGCTGAGCCGTTGTTGCTGTTAGTTATAGGAAACACTTACTCTAAGTGTCCTGCATAGATTCATTTGTTTAATCTTCACCCCATTCTTCTGACGCAGGCACCATTGCCATTATCGTCCCTGGTTTGCCTAGGAGGAAAACAGAGATGGGGAGAGGGGAAGACCTTTATCCAGGCTGGCACAACTGGTAAGTGGCAGTGATGGGATTTGAACCAGACAGTCTGGCTCCCAGTCCATGAGGATTAACGCAAGACGACGACGAGGTGCTAAGGGCGCAGCGGGGCGCAACGGCTCCCCCTCTCCCGCCAAGGCTCGCCAGCGCCCTCCACCAGCTCAGTGTCTCCTGGGTCCCCGGCGCAGCCACCGCGGCCCCTTCCCCTGCGCCCCAGCCCCTGCTCTCCCGGCGGAGGAAGTCCTGTTCTCCCGCCTTGCGGGGTGGGGCGGGTCCCTGTCCTCTTCTGAGACCGGCCGGAGGTGCCCGACTGCTCCCCACCGCCACACCCGCCCCCCGCCAGCGGGCTGGCGGCCCCTTCCCCGCGCTGACATTTCTTTGGTTGTTCATGTCACGGCCCTTCAGTCTGCGCAGTTTTACAAATGTGCTGGCGAGATGAAAGGCGCCGAACAGCTACTGGAGAGCAAGTTCGGAAAAGCTTTTAACTTCCAGCTCCCACGGACAGAGGGGGAGATGGGAGGGAGGAAAGAAAAGAGGGAGGCGAGTAGAGGAAGAGAGTGGGGGACAGGAGGGGAAGAGGTGGAGGGAAGCTGGGGAGATTAAGGTAGAAAGTAAATGGAGAAGGGGAGCCTGAGGGATGGGGACAGAGAGAGCCAGAGGACAGGCAAGGGGGAAATAGAGGCAGAAGGGGGGGCAATGGGGAGACGGACATAGAAAGAGACAGAGACACAGAGAAGAGACAGACACAACAAGAGAACAGGACAGACAGGAGGAGATGGAAAGAAAGGTATGGAGCTGCAGCTGGGGGGAGACACAGAGGAGGGGTGGAAGACTATAGGGACAGGAGGAAAGAGACAAGGGAGGAGAAAGGCACTCAGACCACCGGAGAGATGGGTGGAGAGGGCCAGAGAAGGGTGACAGTGTGAGAAGGCAACAGACAGAGAGGGAACAGGGGAACAGAATGACAAAGGTGGTGCCACAGTTTGGGGAGGACAGAGAGAAGCAAGGCCCTGTGGGAGCTGGATGTGGAGTGAGCAAGCACAGAAAAGGAGAGGGGAAGAGGCAGGGAGGATAGCAGAGTACGCAGCTAGGAGCAGCCTCCAACACACACACACACACACACACACACACACACTGACACCTGCTCAGACTCACCAGCACCCTGGAGCAGACCCTGCTGTTCATGTACTCAGACCGGAGCAGTGGTTCTCATCCAGGACAGAATTTGCCCTTCAGGAGACATTTGGCAATGTCTGGACACACATTTGGTTGCCACAACCTGGGGAGGGGGCAATATGTGCTACAGACGTCAGTGGTAGATGCCAGGGATGGTGCCAAGTGTCCTACAATATACACACAACCCCCTGAACAAAGAATGATCTGGCCCCAAATGCCAGTAGGTGGAGGGAGAGGCATCCTGCACTAGAGGAACCCAGATGGCCATGGGCCCTGATAGCTTTTCCAAACAGAGGACTTCTCCACGTGTCCAGCACCATCCTGGCAAAATTTTACAAGCTCCACCTCCCAGAATCGTTCCCCAGCCATGCCTTTCCCCCAAGCCCTTCCTTATCCCATCACAACCCCTGGAAGAGTAGCGTGTTCCTTCTGAATCTACACCCCATGCAATAACACAAACAAATGCACAGCTCACACCTCTAGCCAAGCACCTACAAAATACCAGGCATGTTTCCTGCCCAGAAGCAGTAATGCACACGAGTTCAGTGTGCAGGCTCTGGCCCCAGGATTTGAATCTCAGCTGTCCCGCAAAATAATTCTGTTACCTTGGGCAAGTTTCACAGTTTCCCTGTGCCTCAGTTTCCCCATCTATAAATTAACAAATTGGTTGCCATGAGGATCAAATGGAATAACTTATGTAAAACATTTAACACAGGGCTTGACACATGGCATAGGCTTGCTAAATGCCACTGTTATAATTATCTTGTTTTATCTGCATAGTGGGAGAAGTGGCTTGCCTGATGTGTCACACAGTTTGCATGGGGCAGGACTGTGCTCAGAGCCCAACTCAACCCAGTTCTTCCACTGTCACACCACACTGTCTCTTGCTGCACCTATCACACTGCAACAGAAGTCCCAGCTTCCTTTCTCTGAGACCAGCGTGCAGGAGAGATCAAGACGTGCTGCATCAATCTGATCTGTGTTTTTGATGCTTCAACATCCTGTGCCTCAGTTTCCTCATTTGTAAAGCAAGGCTCATATTAGTATCTGATTGCTGTGAAGACTCACATGCAAAACCATGGTACACAGCAAGTGTTCCGTCATCACTGATGTGATGGTGATCTCAATGTGTTCTCAGAGCCTAGCACAGGGACACACGGAGATTTGTTGAAGAATTAGAAATCATGGTGGAAATGAGACGAGACGAGACCAGAAAAGGGAGATGAGATGCTGGAAGAGGAAAAGGAGTTGCAATAAAGAGTTCTGTGGAGGAGGGCCAGGGGAGAGGGAAAGAGGGAGAGAGGCATTAGAGCAAAGAGGTGCCCATTTATTGAGCACCTATTGGGCGCATGCAGACATGAGAGCAACAGTGTCTCAGGCCCAAACAACCTGTGGACAGTGACTCCTGAGATGAATGGCAAATTGCAGGGCCTGGGGGGAGAGGAAAAGAGAGAATGGAACTGGGGAAATGGGAAAAGTGAGTCAGCGAGAGAGAGACATCTGAAAGGGCTGGCCTCAGAAAGCATGAAGGAGTGCAGGCTAAGAATAGAGAGGAGAGAGACTGCCAGAAGGGCTGATACAAAGGCAAGGCTGGGAGAGATCAGTGAAGGGAAGAAACCAACAGAGGGACTTAGGGCAGGGAACAGGCTGGCCCGGTGGAGAATAAATCTCAAAACAAATGAAAGAGTGATGGAGTTTAGCAGGAGGGACTGGAGGGGCAGCCAGTGGGAGAGGTGATTCCAATTATCATGGAGAATAAGAAGAGAAGGAGAGTATGGGATGGAGATGGAAATGCGGAAGGAGGAGAGGTAGGGAGCAGGATAAGGTGCAGCAGAATGTGGGTCCCTAAGGGTTCTCCTGAGTTGGGTACTTGGAGGGTCCTGCTGCCTCTTGGCCATGGACTCCAGCTTTTGTGTTTAATCAATGGCAGCACAGCAAGGACAGAGGTATATAGCGGTTCTTTGTCCTGTTACCTTTCACCCACTTATCTGGCAGCCATGGGGGGAGGAGAGACCACTCAGGGGACACCCCCAAAATAAGGCATGGAACTATGGGAGTCACTGGTCATAACCCACCACCTGCAACCTCATAGATAATTAAGAGGTGAGGGTGAGGGTGAGGCTTCATCACAGAGGGATGAGACCATCAGGAAAACAATGCAGTCAGGAGAAAGCAACTGGGCCAGGCAGAACAGACTTCAGGCAGTATTTTAGGTGAACATCAACAAGAAGGGGCAATCCAGCCTGCAAGGTGTTGCTGGGCAGTGAGAGGATGTTACTGAGATACTCTGGTGCCAAGGTGGTGCTAAGTTTAGGATGGGCTGTCTTGTCTTGCCTGCTTACTTTGCTGATGGCAGAAATGTCCATTGAGCCCCTTCAGAACAGGAAAAGCCCACACAGTTTTCACCGGGACAACAGACCTCCCACCTGCCTGGAGTTTCACAGCCCTGGGCACCTGTGTCTGGCACCTCAATGCCAGGGGGAGTTTCTGAAACAGACTGGCCTGTGCAAGGGGCTTTTCTGGGCAGGTAGCCAGGACTGGCCGCTTAAGAAGCCTGCCCCCATCTTCCCTCGCAACCCCCAGTCCCTTGAGGCCAGTCTCCCACCGTAGTGGGGGGTGGGTGGGAAACCCTAGACTCAGTGAAGTCAAGTGGGGGGATATGGTCAGGTCTCCAACGGTGCCTGCTGGGGAGGGAGTGGGTCCTCCCTCCTGGGGGCGCTCCCTTCGCGCAGATCTGGGGTTGGAGGAGGGAGGGGCACTGCCCCCCCGGGGGGGTTTCCTGGGACTGGGCGGCGGGATGGAGAGGCCGGACCCTCCGGGCGAGGGAGGGACGCGATCCGGGTTGGGGGCCGCGGCTCCCAGCTGTGGGGTCCGGGCCCGGCGGCCGCCTGCGGCTCGGCGCCGCGCCGCGCTCCTGCCCGGCGGGCGCTGCATTCTCCGAGTCTCCACCAGAGGCTGCGGGAGGAAGGAAGGGATCCGTCCCTTGCACACTTCCCCCCTAGTCAGACACGCACACTCCCTCGCTCCCTCGCTCTCTCGCTCATACACACACGCGCGCACACGCCGCCGCGGCTCCCCTCTCGCTCCCGCTCTCCCTCCGCTCCTCCGGGCGGCCGCGGGGCTCCGGACTCGCCGCCCGCCGCGCCGGGCTCCCGCCGCACGCAGCGTCCCGAGGCGCAGGGCTGGGGGAGCCCCGGGCCGCTCCCCGAGGTAAGAGCGCGGGTGGCGCGGGAGGGCGGCCGGATCGCGGCCGGGGGAGGCTGCCCGGGCCGGAGGGGCCCCGCCGGGAGCGGCCGGCAGCGGCGTGGGGGAGCTCCCGCCGCAGGGGCAGCCCGGCCGGCCGGCGCCCCCTCCCCTCGGCGGGCGGGCGGGGAGGGAGTTTCCCACGTCCAAACTTTCCCCGGCGCCGAGCCGAGCCGCCTCCCGGCCGCAGCCCGGGCCCGCGGCTGCTCCCGCCCTCGCCCGCCGCCACCGGCAGCCTCGGGGACCCCCGCAGGCCGGGGACCGGCAGCGCTGGGGGCCGAGCCGCGCGCCGAAAGGGGCCGGGGAGGTGGCGCGCAGCCTTAACGCCGGGGCCGGGACCCAGGCGTTCGCGGTCCCCCACCCCGCGCTGCCGGGACTCTGCTCGCCGCCCCTCCCAGAGGCGGGTCGGGGACGGGAAATACCGCACGGCTGAGCTTGGCGTGTGTGTGCGAGGTCGTGCCGCGTCCGGGGGCTCCCAGAGGCGGACTCCGGCCGCGGCTACACGCACGGCTGCGGCCACCCCAGGGTGCGGGCAGCCTGAGCACAAGGACCCCTGTGTCCCTGTCCGAGCGACCCCGCGCCCTCCAGCCGTTGGGGTGACAGGTGCTCTTCCTTAAGACCTGACTCGGGGGACACTGTCCCCGCCACGGAAGGAGGGGGTCTCGACAGCCTCACGTCCAAAGGGTGCGCCACTTAGGACTGACCCCCGGGATTGGGGCGCTTAAGGAGGTGGGATGGACTGTGTGGGCGCGCGGGGTACTGGGTAGCCCTCCGTGGGCACCGGCCGGCCTGCCGCGTCTGCCTCGCAGCTCTGGACTTGATTACACTCCCTCTTCTGTGGCACTGTCGGGCCCCTGGCGAAGCTGGATTCCTCACCGGAGACCACCAGGAGGGGCTACAGAGCCAGAAGCTAAGCCAGTTACCCCGAGGTCTGCAGGAGCTGCGGGGGCACCCTCTGGTGGCGGGCAGGACAGCCGGCAGAAGGCTTCCCACAGGCTCTCCAGGGAGCCCTCTAGCTTTGTCTCCCACCCTCGCCCGCGTTGCCAGAGGTTGTGCATGCCAAGTTCTATTTCCGTGGGTCTAATTTCATCACCCTCCAGGTCCCTGGAATTGCCCAAGGTGCCCCAGCACCGGCAGCAGCTCTTCTGAGGGACAGGCTGCTGTTGGCTTCTCCAAGAGCTGTGCTAGATCTCTCGCCGCACTCTCCGCTGGTCAGCACCACGCTCTGCATCAGCGTCTCCCTTGCTGTAGAACTCAGGGGCTCCTCCCTAACCACCATACCCCTGTACTTGCCCATCAGCACCTACTGTGTCCTCTTTACACTGTCCCCGCCAGGAAAAGGAGGGGGTCTCGACAGCCTCATGTCCAAAGGGTGCGCCACTTAGGACTGACTCCCCAGGGTTCCATGCTTAAGGAGGTGGGGTGGACTGTGTGGGCTTGCAGGGTACTGGGCAGCCCTTCCTGAGCTCTAATGATATCCTTTGGTCTTTGCCCATCTATGACTATTTCCCTATCTATCTTCCATCCTGCCTGCCTCAGTTTCTCCCTGCAATGGTCAGCTAGCCCCAGCCATTTCTCTGCTCCACTCCCCACTATTCCTCTTCTTTCCCTGGTGTCTAGATGCGCCTCTTTCATTCCTCCTGAAAGGGCTGGCCACTGCCGACCTTTAAGCACAGCTTCCTGGGAGGATCTCGGTGCTCCCCTGGGACCTCCACTACCAATGCCTCCAGAGCAGCTATTTTGCAAAGCCAGTCAGCTCTCTCTCAGCTGAGGACACCTGCTCCTCCTGGGAGCCCTGTCCACTGCTTCCTGGAGATGAGGACCACTTTCCCTATTTCTGACTGTTACCACATTGGATACCACCTGGGCTGCCTTCTTTTCCATTTTAAGGTATGGAAACAGATGCCCAAGGTCACATGGCAAACTATCCAGAGTTAGAAATGAGGACACAGGCGTCCTGACTTGCAGACCTTACCAACTCCCCTGATGTTTTGGGCAGGTCTGGGAGGAAGCAGAGCAGTCCCTTGCCTCCAGGTTGCAGGCAGAACAGGAAGACACCCACTTAAAAGTGGCCTGAGGTGTTTAAGTTAGACCCCTGGTGCTTTTGGAGGAAAACAGTTACATGGCTTTGGCGAGAAACCTGAACAACAGACGTTGAAGACAGACTTGTTTTCTAGAAGTGTGTTGTGACCCCAGGCAAATCACAGCCCTTCAGTAAAGAGAGTGTGTGTATGGGGGAGGTGGCTGCAATCTCAGATGTTTCAGGTGGTGGTCTGTGACAATTGTGCGTCAGGGCTGCACTTCCAACTTGCTATGCCCCCAGCTTCCCAGGCTCTGATTTTCTGAGAGTTTTGCCAGATAGCTGCATTTTGAAGACCTCTTGGAGGGCCGGGGCTCTAGGCGGGCCATCTCCTCCCAAGTTAGCAAAGTTTGCAGCGGCCAGTTTATTTAGCACATGGGCTGGAGGAGTCAGCCAATTCAATTTCCTCTCCTCTTGGGTTTTTTCCCCCTTTTTCTTCCATCAGGAAGTTCCATTTGGAAATGCAGCCTCCAGTATTCAGAGAGAGAGGGAGAAATAGAGGGAGAGAATGATTCCTGTTTATATAACTCGGGCAGCAGCCTTGCTGCTGTGTGGCCTGGGAGGAGGGGCCAGAGCTGAGGGCGGAGGCAGGTGGCTTCTGGGGAAGAGAAGGCCCTAAAGAGATGGCTGGGCTGGGGCCCTGTGGATACTGGCTTCCCCATCTCTGGCCAGCTGAGCCAGGGAGTGTGCCAGGGGTTGGGGACAAGGCAAGTGATCCATCATCGTTACTCAGAGAGGAGACCTCAGTCCAGGCTCAGGAAGAGAAGCATCAGGTCCTCAGCCAGGGTGAGCAGGTCCTCCACACCCTTCCCCACACAGGGTCCTTGGAGTACCCTAAGATGAAACTCTTGACCGGAGGTCTATGCCTTCTAGGACCATGGGTTCTGATTCTGATCTCCTTAGAGGAAGCCTAGAATTTTCCCCTACCATCAGGACAGGCTCTAGTGTCAACTTTTCCATCAGGGCAGTGGGCATATAGGACTATGTCTTTTCTCACTTGGAGGAGGCAAGGACTAACAGGAAAGTGAAGTCTGTGGAACTGAGTTCTAGGTATCTGGCAGGGTGGAAGGATGTTTTTGTCCTTGAAGATGACTCAGTGACTATTGAGGGACGGGGGCACATGACAGGGAGGCTGGCTGTCCTGTCTAGGTGGGTAGGCTGTTCATTGTCTAAGGACACTCAGTCAGGAGGAGAATAGTGGTTGAAATCTATTTTAAGCTCCTCTCAATAAGTCAGATGCCCTAAAAGCATTCTGTCCCTGGAGGAAGGGGCACCTTTCTTTAATTTGCAAAAAGTCTTCCTCTCCTCAGCACCAGTGGGCCTACGGAGCTGCCTGTCCCCAGAGGGACACACTTTAATTACCACCAAGGTGGCCCAGTTGGGGTCTGAGGATATACACACCGTCCACTCTGGGCCCGGTTCTCTTACAGTGGGGCGCAGCCCTCTGAGTCTGGGAGTCTGGATCTGCACACGGGAGGTGTGGAGCGGTCCCTCTACATCCGCCTTCATGCCTATCAGCAGGCTGCTTGCCCACTGGCCTGCGGTGTGAAGATGAGGCCGGGAACTTCTTGCTTCCTCTTGGACCCACAAGCCTTCAGTCACCCACCAGCTCTCAGCTCCTTCCTTTGTATAATATAAATAGCTGATTAGGAACATCGGCGCTGGGGTCAGACCAGCCTAGGTTTGCAACATAGTGGCTGTATGACTTTGGGTGAGTCATTTCACTTCTCTGAGTCTGTTTCTTCTTCCTTTGTGAAGTGGAAGAAAAACATAGCTCACTGGATGATTGTGAAATTAAATATGTATGCTTGCGTTTGGTGCTCAGCACAGGGTCCGGCACACAGGACAGTCCCTAAACCATGCTTGGTTTTTTTTTTTAAGAGAGAGAGAGAGAGAGAGAGAGAGAGAGAATTACTTTTATTTTTTCATCTGGCCTTTGTTTCTCCAACACTTAGTTGTGTATGTGGTGCTGAGGTTTGAACCCGTGTCCTCATGCATGCCAGGCAAGCACTCCAACCACTGAGCTACCAATCCAGCCCCAATACTGTTATTTTTAATATCCCTCTGTTTGTCACACTTGGTTCCCATGGGGAGGAAGGCAGCAGTTTCTATTTGGTTCTGCACATGACCTTGGCTGCCCAGGGAGTAGAGTCAGGACCTCCAGTGTTTCTGACCTCAGGGTCCTCCATGAAATGGCCCTGCCTCAAGGGAGGCGGAAACTACCCTGTCATGCAGCCAGGGGCACAGGTACATGTTCAAGATTGTCACAGATTTACATCACCCTTGTTCCCACCTCCCTCTGACTCCCCATCGCACAACCCTTCTCTAGCTCAGACCTTGCAGGCTTCTGCCTAAACTGCTGGGGCAGCCTCCTTGCTGGCCTCCCAGCCTCCAATCCCTTCCTACTGCAATCCCTGCTGCAGCCAGAGCGATCTTTCTCCAGCGCAGGTGGGATCATGTCACTTGCTTGATTAAAACCCTTCCATGGCTCCCCATTGCCTACTGAATTAAGTCCAGACTCCACACAGTGACATTCAAGGTCCTTGTAATCCGTCTGCATCCTCCTTTATCTCCACCCCACACTCCTGCACACAGCCACACCTGCCCTGCCACCTGATCACCCTTCCCCGGAATATCTCCTAAAGCCTTCAAGACCCAACCCAAACGGCACCTCTTCCTGGCATCCACACCTCCGCTCATCTGGTCACCTATCCATTCATTTCCAGCTTCAAAGATGCACTTAGGTGTTTATGTCAAGCATGTGCTAAGCGTGGTGGGCAGCGCTGGAGATACAGTGGGGAGAGGCAGATGGACTCCCAGCCTGTAGGGACAGACGATGGGCATTTCTCATGTCCCTGAAAGAGCCAGTAGAGGGTGCAGCAGGGGCTGCCAAGAGGGAGGACGGATGGTGAAGTGAGGTCGGTAGAGCATCAGTTGTCCAGGGGATGAAGGGGAGGGAGGAATGGGAGTGGGAAAAGCAGGCTCCAGGCCCGGGGGTGAGGGCACCAAGTCCCCAAGGGAGGGAGGACTTGGGAGAATTGTGAGCTCAGTGGCTGAAGAGGAACTCACAGGAAAGGATGTGAGAGGAAGCCAGTTCCCCTGGGTCTGGAAGGTGGCCAGGAGGAACTTAGCCCCCTAGAGGCTTTCTGCAGGGGCATGGGCCTGGTGGCATTTCTCTGAGCTGGGTAGAGAGTGGGTTGGTGGGGCTGTCGGGGTCCAGAGCTGATGGTGGCCAGGCCATGTGGCAGGCTGAAGGACTCTAGAGGGCTGGGTGACCATGGAGGTGCTGGGGACAGGAGGAGGCCCCATCCCTGACTCAGGAGGCTGTTGGGTGGTGGAGATGGCAAGAAGAGGTGGGGACCAGCAGGGGCCCGGGTGTGTGTGGGATTCTGGAAGCATCTGCAAGTACCCAGTGGACAGTTGCACAAGAGCCTGGGCCCACCCTGACAGTGCGGGGCTGGGAGCGGATCTTTGAAACCATGAGGAAAGCAGAGGACAGTGTCCAGGAAGTCAGAGGAATGAAAAGGACCTTGAGGGGCCTGGGAGGTCAGTGCCAGGGGCAGCCCAGGAGACCTCCTCTCACCCCTCAGCACAGTGACGCCCATCCAGGGTGACTCCCCAGCAATTAGCTTAGCATCCCCGCCCTCTCCGCCACCGCCGAGTACCATCAGATCAGTGTTTCTCACTAGGGGCAGTTTTGCCCCTCCAGGGACCGTTGGCAATGTCTGGAAACATTTTTTGTTGTCACAAGTGGGTAGAAGACTGCTACTGGCATCTAGTGGGGGAGACCAGGGATGCGGCTCAACATCCTGCAAAGCACAGGGCCCCCACCCCTGCCACAGAGGCTTCTGCAGCCCCAAATGTTGTCTGCAGAAGTGGGGGAGCCTCGGCCCAGGTGAGTGTGTGGAGGCAGGGGCTGGAATTCTGTGTGCTCTTCCCTGAATCCAATGTGGGCCTAAGGATGGGGCCTTGGTCCTGGCAGCCAGGTGCCCAGTCAGGAGCTGGTGGAGCAGAGAAGGCTGGGGCCCAAGAGAAGGCTGCCGGGCCTGGCCACACTGCCTGAAGGCAGTTTCCCCGGACTCTTTCTTCCAGGGTCTTGTTAACTTCTGTGGTTTCTTTATCACCCAAGTAAACACAAGTCAATTTTTAGACTGACAAGTTACAGATAAACAGTCAAAAAGCCAGCCTGCTGGTTAAACCCTGCCCGAGTGGGGCTGCTGGCTGGGCCCTAGCTGGCTGAGCAGCCTGTTTCCCACCTAGGAGATGGCTTCAATCAAACCCACCTGCTAGGACTGTTGAGCAGGGTAAAGAGGTGATGTGGGAAGTATTCTTTAGAGTGGCCTCGTGTGTGTGCGTGTGTAAATATATACACATACGTGTGTCTTCTTATATTGTAGGCTTTTTAAATTAGCTACAATTTCACCACCGCTTGGCTACCATTTCGATGCATATCCCTGTTGACATAGATTTTTAAAAACGGCATCTTGCTTTATACATATGCCTCAGTAACCTGCTTTTTTCACTGTATAATGTATTGGGAATGTCTTGCCATTTCGATAAATATACATCTACATCATCATTTTTTAAGAGCCGCATGGTTCGCCATTGTGTGGCTGGTCTATAATTCATTTAGCTGGCCCCACTGTTGGACATTTGGGCTGTCTCCAATCCTTCGCTATTACAAACAATTCTGAGATGAACATCCTTGTACACTCATCTTCATGGCTCTCGTCCAGTGATTTCCTCAGGGACCCCTCGGACATTTTTGGCAGGAAGCATGTGGGCCTGACCAGATTTCTCAAGTAGAAGCCCTGTGTCCAGCGAGGAGGGGGCCGGGGGTCTGAGGGGAAGGTCAGGATCTGGATGGCAGAGATCTGTTTTGGCTCCTGGAAGGCAGGTCTTGGTGTTAAGACAGTAGCCAACTCTGTGAGTAGAAATGGAGAAGGCCCCACCCCATCTTTGTTGTCACTGCGGTGCTTGCAGAATAGCGGACAGGAGGTAGGGAGGTGGACTGTGTGTGTGATGGCAAGAGTGACAGACACTAGGCAGACAGGGACACGAGGTGGACGGGCCCAGGCAAGCTGATGGATGGGTAGCAGAGGCAGGTGGATCCAGGTCAGCAGGCAAACAAGATGATGGACAGGTGACAAGTCGGACAGAATCAGGTGACCAGACATAGGAGTGTGACCTCACAGTAGGGATCTGCAAGGACCAGGGGCTGAAATTGTTTTTCGGGGACTCCAGGGAGCTCCTGAGAGATGCAGCCAGGCCCGAAGGCCAAGAGGGTCCCAGGCTCACATCTGCTGCGATCCAAGCAGTGGCAATGAGGTCTGTGCAGTTTGGGGTAAAGGGAGGCTTTATGGCTTAGTGAGACCTGCTCATCGCCTGGGAGGGAAACTGAAGCACAGGGAGAGGCAGGAGCTTGCCCAGGAGCTGACAGTCCTCATGCCTGTAACCTGGGCTCAAAGGGAAGGGGAAGAGGTTGGCAGAGGGGATGCCACAGCACAGCGGAGGGGGCTGTGGGTGATGGGCCTTGTCCTGAATTCTCTGTGCACCCCACTCCCGCCATGCTGTTTATACAGCACCACTGGGTCCTGTCGAGAGCATAAAGGCAAGATGACCAAGGCCCCATCCCAGTGCTGCCACCCACCAGCTGAGTGGCCTCAGATGTGTCACCCTGCCTCCTGCCTCAGTTTCCTGCAGCTGCCTTGGAGGTTTGGGGGGAGGACTACATGACTTAGTGCCCTGCCCATGATAAGTGTTCTAGAAGCTCTGTCCGCTAATACCACAATGTTTTGTCCTGATTATTCCCCTGAACAATCAGGGGAACACACACACACCTGCACAAGCAGGCTGAGTCCCCATGATGGCAGGTCACGTCTTTTTCTTCCTGTATCCTCTCTCTCCTGCCTCCTATTAGCCAGGTGGGCACATAGTAGGTCCTCTAGACATGTGTCTTAGTGACATGGCTCCCTGAACTCCCTCAGGTTGAGGGCACGAGGGGAGGTTTCGGGGGTGCAGCGCTTGAGCTGTGTGTTGAAGCTAGGGTGGCATTGCCGCAGGTCGGGGGACAGGGCCGGTTTTCTGGGGGTAGGGAGGAATGGGAAAGTGGAAGAGCCTTGGTGAATGTCTAGGTGACAGCTTGTGACCCAATTGACCAGAGCACAGAGGACACATGGGGAGGAATGAGAGAGGAGCAGAAGAGGAGGTGCAGCCGCACTCCGCAGTGTGGAACGAGGAAGGTGGGTGATAGGGAGCTATCGAAGGTTGCAGACCAGCGTTGAGCTGTAAAAGGGCATGCCGCTGGCGGGGTTTAAGATGGAAAGAGAAAGGAAGCAGGGGACAGAGGCATCACCCAGCAGACAAGAGGGTGGAGGGCTTGAATGCGGTCAAGGAGAACGAGGACCAGAGGGGAAAAACACCAAGAAATAGGAACAACAGGACACAGAGAGTCTTGGTTTTGGGAGATGAGGTAGACGGAGGAAAAAATTATAACAAGGTCTCAAGCCTGGGTTTCAGGGAGAACTGGGGCACATCAACCAGATTAGGGGGGTCTATACATCGGAAATATGGGGGAAACTTTTTTTAGTACTAGAATTGAACCCAGGGCCTTTCACATGCTAAGCAAGTGCTCTGTCCGGTGAACTACACCCCCGATTCTGAAGACTGAGATGCCCGTTGATAATATTCAACCACCCAGCACCCACCCAAGCAGCCATCCATCCATCCCTTTTCCAAGCCGTCTGTGGAACCGTCCGTCTACCCATAGTCCATGCCCCGCACCGCCGCCGCGTCTGTCGCTCACCTGTCACCCACCACATGTGGACCCCTGCCTTTCTTGTCATCGCACTACCTGCCTGTCCATGCTCTTTCACCCATAAATCCACCAACTTATCCACCTACTATGTGCGGGGCTCAGGTGAGACACTGACACAAGCCTTTGGAGAGGCCTGATTGTAGACTCATTGGAAAAACCAGCGGAAGGGACTGGGGCTCTTTCATTCAGCAGAGAAATTTGGGAGGAGAATCTGTCCTGGAACAGTGCTCTAACAGACAGTGGCCTGCTGACGGGCCGTGTGCTAGAAGCATTAGCCATTTGCAGTGCACTGTTCTGCAATCTTCCCCTTGAATTCTGTACATATTGAAGTGCGTGCGCATGCTCACACACCCCTGCACAAGCAGGCCATGTCCCCTCGAAGGCAAAAGCTATCTTTCACATCCTTGATCCTACCCCTTTCGCCAGAAGTGCTCATTAGCTGGGTGGGCACATAGTAGGTATTCTATAAATGTGACACAATGAGGTGGCTCATTATACTATGTCTGGTTGAACAGATGTGAGAGGTGCCCAGAACACAACAGAGGAAATTGGCTACACTTGCAGCGGGAGGGATCAAGGTTAGCCGTGAGGGAGAACTAACTCATTGATCACTACCGGGGTCTGAAGTACTTACTTGGGGTGTAGGGGGATACTAGATCTGTAGGGGTGACTGAGAGGAAATGGGTGCAGGCTGGGGCATTTTTGGAGGGGTTAGTGGAGGAGCACTCAGGACCTGGCCTTGAGGAAAGGTGGGTGGGTGAGTGGAGGAACAGAGGTCCAAGGTGAGGGGAACTTAAAGGAAGCGGGCTGTGCTGGCCAAGGAGACAAGGAGACAAGCCTTGGCAAGGAGGGGCTTGGCCAAAGTGGGGCGCCTGGGCAACGGGGCAGGGAGGAGTCTCTGCGTTTAACTCGTGGACCAGCTTTTAGAGCACTGGTCCTCTGGGCCCCACACTCAGCTCCACCCTATGAGCCCAATCCTCTTCCACAGCCCACACTCCTCCCAGATCCTCTACCTCCCTCTTTTCAGCCTCCGACCCTTTACTGAGCCCATGTTCTCCCTCTGAGCCTCCTCAAGGTTCCCGATCCGCCTCACAAGGTCCCCTGTCCCCCCTAGCATAACCTCCACCCTCCAAAAGTCCCCACAGAGCTCTTGCTCCATTGTGAAAGCCCACCCCATCCTGGAGCCCTGAAACCTGTCACTGAGTCCCCAACCCCTAACAAGCCCCAGATCTTGTCCCCCAGTCTTCAAACCCCTCTGGACACCTGGCCACGCCACGTAGCTCATGACCCTTTGCTGGCGTGCTATCCCTGTTCTGACACAGGACGTTTCGTCCTCCACTGAGCCCTCATCTCTCCTGGAACCCGGCTCCTCCTCGTCACAGAGTCCTTGGCCTCCTTACTCAGCACCGCTCCCCCAGCTTTGGGAGCCATCTCAGAGCCCAGGTGCCACCTTCCAGCCCAGGGTGCCAGCCCTCACTGTCCTTCAGGCATGGTCAGTCAGCCAGCAGGCGGTGGCTCTGTCTCTACAGCCGTCCCTGGGTTTGAGCAGGAACTCAGCTGGCCCCAGGGATGGCAAGAAACCCTTGGATTGGTGCCCACAAGACCCTCCCCACAGCCTCCTGGTACCCTGGAGGGCTTTGGGGACAGAGGGATTTGTAGGCTTCCAAGTAGGCTGGACTGAGGGTGGAGGCCAGCAGCTTTGGCAGTGCGGCTGGCTTGGCTCGCAGGCTGGGAGAAGCGGGAGACCTGCGGCTTCTGGGCTAGGAAAACAATCACAAATTAGAGAAAATGCTTCAGGAAATTGCTGCACTGCGTGAGAGGGAGGCCGCCTGGGCACAGAGGCAGGGAGACTCAGAGGCCAGCGATGGCTCTCCATGGCCTCACCCATCAGCTCCAAACCACCTGCTTGGCACTCAAGGCCCGTCTCATCTTCTGACTGGGAGCCCTGAGACACACCTGCCCCAGCTAGGCGGACGCACCAGTGTCCGCTCTCACCCGTAGCCTTCGCTCACCTGGGCTGAGGCCTCCTGACCTTTCAATCTGTCCTTCATGGGCTGTTCCTACCTGAACTGTCTCTCTGGTCCTTTGAGGACAGGAACCAGGTCCTAAACTAATGGCAGTGAGAGGCAGACAGAGCTGAGCACCAGTCTTTATCCGCTGAACCGCCTTGGGCATGTCTCTGCCACTTCCTGAGCCTCAGTTTTCTCATCTGTGAAATGGGGAGTGCAAGAGCTCCCTTGCTGATTGTTCCTAGGGATAAATGAGATCGTGTGCACACTGCGCCCTGCTCATAGCAGGTACCACGGTGATGATGATGCCCCTTTCAGCTCACAGAAGGTGAGAGATTTGGGTCTCTGAGGACCTCATTTATATCTAAAAATCCACTTCCCAGCAACATCCCTCCTGCCTGCCGAGTTCCTGTCTGTCCACCAGTTCCCTACTGAGAGATGTAAAAGAGGGTGCATGAGTGCCAGGGCCAGCACTTGGGGGACCCGGCACAGGAAGATGAGGCAGTGAGTGTTGGATCTTATGAGTCATTTGGCCATCAGGCATGACTCAAGACAGGCCGTTTTCTGTCTGGAGGAATTAGGACAGCAGCCAAGAGCTTGGATCCTGGAGCCACACTGCTCCCTGTGCCGCCCCTCCTTCGCTGCCAGACCTCGCACAAGTTACTTGGCTGCCTCAGTTTCCCCATTTGCAAGGCGGGAATGATCATCGCAGCACCGGCTTCACAGCCTCGTACTGAGAGTTAAGTGAGTTAACATTGGTAAAGTGCTTAGTGCGGTGCCCAGCACCTAGCAACGCTGCCCTTCCCGCCCGCCCCATGACGGTTTCCTGATGAACCGTGGAGGAGGGACTTGCGGACCTAGGAGTGCAGGGCAGGAACTCCAGAGGGGTAGGAAATGGGCGTTCAGGACTGGGTTTTTGCTGAGCTGGCCTCCAGCCAGCTTCAAATTGGCCTTTTTCTGACGAGGAGAGCACAATGGTCTCAAAGAGAAAAAGGCTGTTTCTGGAGACCACCAGGGCCGCCTCATTTGGAGAGGGTGGGGCCGGGGATGGTGACTGCCCAGGCAGGTGCTGAGGCAGCTCTGCTGGAGGCAGCAAGGAAAGAGGCCCAGAGCTCTAAAAGACCCCTGGGAACCCTGGCAGGGCACCCCTGTCCTTTCTCTGGCCCAGGGGAGGCTCACTTGGCTGTGAGGGACGAGACTCATTGCTGCGTCCCCTCTGTGGAGGGGATCTCGGAATTCTCTCCCAGCAGACTGTGAGCAGGGGGCGGGGTGTGTCCTGGGAAGCCTCTCCTCCACTCAAGGTGGTCTGGAGCCAGCCTCATTACTGTCTCTATGTGCCAGGCCTGTGCTGGGCACCAGGAGGCTGCAGCAGGACAGACATGTCCTTGCCCTGGGACCAACAGCCAACTCTAGGAGGACTCCACCCCTCTTCTCCCGGGACTTGGGTTTCCTTATTTGTCCTCTGCCCTTCCACAGTGTCCTTCCACTTACCCGCCCCCCCCCCATACCCCCTTGCAGGAGAGAGTTTGTAAACTGGGGCTGCATTGGAACTTCTGATTGGCTGGCCAGGCCCATTCTTTTCCCTGGTTGCCATAGCAGCCATTTCCAGGGGTTGTCAGTGATGAAACTCATAACATTGTTTTCAAATAATCCGTGTAATTGAAATAACAATTGAGCTGTTAACTCGTCTCTCACACCCAGGCTAGGACAGATCCTCCTCCCTCCACACCCTCCTCCCTCCACACCCTCCTCCCCACCCTGGGGAAGCTGTGATCCCTCTCCATTTCCTCTCTGAGGCTCTGGCCCTGGGGCTGTGGGGAGAAAGAGACAGCATGGCCTCCCTGTGTCATGACAGAATCTCAGGAACTCAGTTCATGGAGCTGAACCAGAACTTGGAGACCAGAACCCCTTTCTTCATCCTCTTCCAACCTGAGGTCCAAAGGCGGGAAACAAGGTTGCAGATGAACCAGGAAACACAGTTCTGGGTTCGGGTGAAAGTTGGAGGTGACTTTTGCCTGGGGAGTAAATCTAAAACCACAGACATGCTCTCGCCTGAGGACTTGATCTCGGATGAGTCTCTACCTCCTCTGACCTCCATTTGGCCAGTGAACAAGCTGAGGCCCAAGAAGTTAAGCATGATACAAGTGTTTTTATAACTTTGCAGAAAATACCTGTTGAGTGGATGAATCTGAATACAGATATCTCTCCGCATCTCCCCAAGCCAGGAATTGTGATCTGTTTTCTCTAGCTAGAGACTTCTTGGAAGAGGGCGGTTTGGGGACGCGTGGCTCAGAGGAGGAGGAGGGCTTCTTAAGGAGCAGAGAGGAAGGGCTTGCAAAGTTCTGCACCCTTAGCTTGGGTGGGAGGCTGCGCATTCAGAAGCCTAAAAAAGTGTGAAGAACATAGGACCCTGGGGACTCTGCCTCGTCCTCAGAGTAGACTGGGATGGATTGAAACAGGGAGAGACGTCTGCACACACAGGGACGCAGGTCCACACAGACAGCTCCCTATAGTGGCAGCTTCAAGGAGGATAAAAGCATTTTTTAAGAAGTGTCTGGTCGCTGTCCAAGGTACTCTCTTAGTCCGCAGTGTGTGTGGGTGGCAGGCTTGCTGGGACTGGGGGTGGAGTCGGTCCTCTAAACAGGATCCTGGGGACAGCAAGAGGTGGGCTTCCTTCCCTGGGTTCCAGAGGACTGCAGCTGCTAAGGGTCTTGGCAATCTTCTATTCCCCTGTTCACTCATTCTTTCTTACTCAAACCTTTATCAAGTACCTACTCTGTGCACCACGTGGGTCCTGAGGATATAAGGATTGGGGAGATCCAGTCTCTGTCCTCAAGGATTCTTTCAGTCTAGCGGGGGACACACACTCACACTCACACTCCTCAGTGGCCAGTATTCTAGAGGGTGATAGGTACCAAGTGAGTACAGAATTCAGGTCACCTCTTTCTGCAAGAATAAGAAAGATTCCCCTGGGACAAATGACTTGGACTCCGTGTTGAAAGTTGAGTAGGAGTTCTCTGGGTGGATAACGGGAAGAAGAACATTTCATAGGGAGCAGCATAAACAAAGACAGGGAATTAGTCACTGTGCTGAGGACAAGGAGCAGTTGCCTTTGACTGAACGGTTGGCTGCATGACAGTTAGTGGCAGATTGGAGAGACTGGGTTCTGGAGATGGACAGTAAGTGACCTGCCCAGAGTGCCACCTGTAGTTGGGGGTGCAGCCAGGACTAAGTCTCTCGATAATTTACTTGGACAGAAAATCAGAATATTGCTGGGCAGGGTGGCACATGCCTGTAACTGCAGCTACTTAGGAGGCTGAGCAGGAGGATCGCAAGTTCAAGGCCAGCCTGGGCAACTTAAGGAGACTCTGTCTCAAAATACAAGATAAAAAGGGCTGGGATGTGGCATATATAAGGCCCTGAGTTTGATCCCCAACACCTCAAAAATATAGACTGGTGATGATAGAGAAAAGATGCGCGGATGGATGGATAGATGGACAGACGTCTCAGAATATCAGAGCTAGCGGGTCTTTGAAATGCTTTAGACCAAACTGCTCATTTTTCCAACAGAGAAACAGAGATGCTTGGTGCTGGGCCTGGTGCCCCACAGTGACAGTGGGGCATTGCTGGATTTTGGAAACAGAACAATTTTTGTGACACCATAGCTGGAAGTGGGGTTAGGCTGCACTGGTGGGACCCATGCAGGGACATGCTGCGGTCACCTTGAGGGCTCAACACTCACCCTGGGGAGGTGCAAGTCTAGCAGGAGGGATCAGCAGCAGCACCTTCCTCTTGGCTGGGATGCGCCTGAGTCCTGCCACTCTCTGGGTGACCCTGGGGCAGGCCACCAGCCTGGGCTATTGTTCTCATGACCGTCTGTCTGCTGGGAGGCCCCTCCTGGCCTATGCTGGAGCCGGTTGTTCTCATTGGAGTGGGGAGCGATTTGGGCCCCAGGGGACATTTGACAGTGGCCGGACACAGCTTGGGTTGTCACAGCCCTGTGTGGGTGGGGTGCCGGCACCTGGTGAGTAGAGGCTGCCAGGGCCACTGCCACATCTTGCAATGTGCAGGACGGCCCAGCCTCAGCATCGGCGCTGAGGTTAAGAAGCCCTGCAATCTGAGGCTGTGTGAATCAAACGCAGCTGCGAGAGTGGACACCAGGGGCTGTGCACAGGGGCCCCCGAGCCGTGACTCAGAGAAGCACAAGTGGCCTTGATGTTGGGCAGACCTGGCTGTGTCGAGAGCTACTTAACCTCTTGGAGCCTCGGCTGCTTCATCAGTGGACAGCAATAACAGCGCCTATCTCGGGGGACTCTTGAGAAGTGGGGTGGAATCATGTTTGCAGACGGTAGAGGAAGACAGCAGTTAGAGGACCCCCACAGTGAGCCCCTCCATTGAAAACGGAAGCCCTGAGCCGGCCCCAGAGTCAGCGCTACCGATCAGAGCGATGGGATCTTAGGTACCTGTTTTTACTTCTCTGTGCCTCAGTTGCTCACCTGTGAAATGGGGATCGCAATAGTGCCGCCACGTGGCCTGGGTGGGAGGGCTAAGCAGGAGTTGAGGGACGCAGAGCACTCTTGTTATGAGGCTGTGAATTCCATCTTGAGCAAGGCAAAGGGTACCTCAGCTGCCATTGCCCTACAGGTATCCAGTTCCCTCATGCCATGCCTCCCAATGATCCCACTCAGGCCCTCAGGGACCCTGCCAGGGCTGCTGGTCTCTCTCTCACCACCTCCCACCCTGCTGCCTGTAGCTCCACAAGTCCCCTGACCTCTGGGGCTAGCTCTCTCCTTGTCCCTTCTCATCCTCAACCTCACCTCCTTCTCCCGGAGCCTTTGGGTCTGCCAGGGCCAGAGATGGCTGAGAGTAGCTGGATCTGTGGGAGAGGACAGGTTGGCATTTGTACCTTACCCTGTAGCTCAGGCCCCAAAACACCTGTACCCTGACCCTGTTAGATGAGCCCTTGGCTAACCCTTCAGAGAAGGAGAAACTCCAGCTCAGGGTTTCTCGGCCCCAGCACTACTGACATCGGGTCTATCCCTCTGGGCTGTTTGGGGGCTTCCCTGGCTCTGTGCACGAGATAGCAGCTGCACCCCTTCCCTAGCTGCAACACCAGAAGTGTGTCTGGACATTGCCAAGTGCCCCTTGGTGGCCGAAAACCACTCAGAACATTGCTAGAAAATGTAAGCTCCTGTCCTATCGTGCCCTGGCAGGGAAGCTTTAATCTTAACAAAGGTCCTCAAGTTAAAGCCCCTTTATTCCATTTTCCCACCAAAATTCCAATCCCTTGGCCCATTCTCAGAACCAGTTGATCAATAACACCAGGCCCAACTTCCCAAACCTCAGCCCTAACCAGAAATCCCAAATCTTGACTTTAAACCCAAAACTTCAACCTGCTTCCCAAACTCCAAACCTTAATTCAAATCCTAATCCTAAACCCTTGATGTCTTTTTTTTTCTCCTGAAAGAGAGTGAGGCAGTGAGAAAGAAAAAGAGAATCAGTTTTATTTAGTTTTTCATGTGGCTTTTGTTGCTCTGACACTTTGTTGTGTGTATGGTGCTGGGATTTGAACCCGCATCCTCATGCATGCCAGGCAACCGCTGTAACCACTGAGCCACCACTCCAGCCCCACCCTTAATGTCTTCTAAAACTGCAAATTCCTTGACCTAAGACAGAATTTTTAATCCAAGCCTTAGCCTCAGATGGAGCCCACTAGAAAACCTTCCAGCAGATCCTTCCAGCACCCGCTCCTACACCCCAACCTGTTCCTCTGACCTCAGGGAATTCCTTGGTCCTGGTTTCCAGCTTCCTCCCCTCCGAGGTGACTCTCGGTCCTTGGGGGAGAGGCAGGAAGGATTCCAGGGGGCAGCTCTGTCCCCGTAGCCCTCCTTCACACCTGCCAACCATTCATCTGGAAATTCTATCATTTATTCACTGCTCATTCAGATGTTTGATGAGCACCCACTCTGAGGCTCTATTTTAGATGCCAGGAAACCCCATTGTCTACTAGGGGAGACACATAGATAATCCAAAGAAAAATTCCAGAGTTATTCATGAAATATCTGGACAACATGTGTTGGGTTCCCAGTGCTTTCTAAATGCTGGGGATCCGGCCCCAAAGACTCTGCTCATGGGGCCCACCGTAGTCAGAGGCAGTGCATTTACGTCAGTGTGGACATTTTCTATTGGGGTAGGGAGAGAAAGTACTAAGAGGGGACAGGGATGGTGGAGGGGGAATCAGGAAGCTTTTTTATCTCTGGTTACCAGGGAAAGTCATAGGGTGAGCCATTCACGCAGGCTCCTGAAGGAAGGGAGAAAGGGAGCCAGGCAGATGTAAGTGGTGAGGGGGTCCAGGCCCGAGGACCAGCAAGTGCAAAGGCCCTGCGTTGGATCGTGGCTGGTTTATTCAGAGAACATCCGGAGGCCAGAGTGGCTGAAACAGAGGGGCAGGATGGGAGAAGAGGTCAGAGAAGTAAAGAGAACAAATCACGTCGGGTCTTATGAGCCATTTTACTTGGAGTAAGATGGAAAGCCAAAGGAATTTCAAGTGAAGCAGTGTTATGATCTGATTTATGTTTTAACACCCTAACTGAGAAGGGTCTGCAGGGGACAAGGGCAGAAACAGGAAGGCCAGGCAGGAAGCGGTTGCAAAAATCCAGGTGAGAGATGGTGGTGGCCTGGCCCAGGCTGCTGCTAATGAAGGGGCAAGACGCATCTGGTCCTGAGTCTATTTCAGGTAGAGTTGGCAGGATTTGCTGACTGATCGGATGCAGGGAGTGAGATAAAGGGTGAAGTCAAGAATGACTCCAAGGCTTTTGGCAGAAGCAGCTGGAATAATGGTCTTGCCAGTTA
>PVKS010014971.1:32999-47197 GCA_004027875.1 Aplodontia rufa | reverse complement strand
CTGATTTTACTCATCATGATCTCTTTCATAACCATCCATTTACCCTCAAAGGCTGCAAGGTCATTGTTTCTAATTGCTGTGTAATATTCCATGGTATAAATGTACCACAGTTTTTGGATCCATTCTTCCTGTGAGGGACACCGGGGTTGTTTCCATAGCCTAGCAATGGTAAATTGTGCTGCCATGAACATCGATATTGAAAACAGCCCGCTTTTAGTGTTTGCAGCCATTCCCAGATAAAACTGGGAATTTGGGCTGGCTGCAGGTGTCTGCAGCCGAAAGTGTTAGCAGCTCCCCAGCTAAAAGCTGGGTGTTGCAGCTCTTGGTGTGGTGGAAATTCACCGCAGGAATTCGGCGCCAATCTCCTGGGTTCTTGTCTCGCGAATTTGAAGAATAAAATCCACGGACAACCACAGAAGGAGGAGTAAAAGGAGTAGGATTTATTTAGGAAGAAGAGCAGAGACTCCGCAAAGCGGAGGGGTACCTGGAAGCAGGACACCGTCTAATGGAGGTCAGGCCAGGGGTTATATAGATTTGGGGTATGAGCATAATTAACATTCATGCAAAGCAGGCATTGAGAAATGCATCAACCCCACTGGTTAAAATCTATGTAAAGTAGGCATTGAAACTGGTCAAGAGCATCATTGGTTAAAACAAAAGGTGGCAAATACTTCCTAGTATCCACCTGTGATCACCCCCATCTTAGTCAGGGACTAGGCTGAACCTCGAGGTCTTTTTGCATTTGAATGCCCTG
This sequence comes from Aplodontia rufa, assembly GCA_004027875.1. Taxonomy (NCBI): domain Eukaryota; kingdom Metazoa; phylum Chordata; class Mammalia; order Rodentia; family Aplodontiidae; genus Aplodontia; species Aplodontia rufa. The sequence goes on along the minus strand of PVKS010014971.1, from coordinate 46,443 downwards.
AGCACACCCTGTGAATCACTCTCCACCTCTATCAGCTAGCTCTTGGATAGGGGCCCTTTGTCCTGACTACCTAGTTTCACTGTCTCTCCTAATCTGTCTCACCAGGCCATTGCAACAAATCAGAAAATAATTTTAAAAAATCTTGAAGTTTGTATAAAGACAATGTTGTCTCCTAAACACTGGCTCAGGAAATTCCTTTGATTAAATTATGTAAAGACATAAAGAAATATGGTGTTGGTATTGATTAGGGCACAGAGGAAGGGTGTGATTTTTCTGAATTTAAAGTGATTGAAAAAATTTCTTTGACATTGATAAAGAGCAAAAAAGAAATTAATTTTCCAGCCGTTTACACATTAAGGCTGGCTGGGTTGTTAGAGTAGGATGTTGTATCAAGATGGATCTCAAGGAATAGGGTTCTCTGAAAAATCTAAAAAATTTCTTTGGTTAATTTTTCTTCCTTTTATAAGGGAGAATTATCTTGGGGAAATTACATTGTATCACTTGGGAATAGGATGACTGTAAGAACACTTTTTTTTTTTTAGAAGGACAGTGAGAGAGGGAGAGAGACAGTGAGAATCAGTTTTTTATTGAGTTTTTGACATGGCTTTCGTTGCTCTGACACTTAGTTGTGTACCTGGGTACTGGGGTTTGAACCTGTGTACTCACCCATGCTGGGCAAGTGCTGTAACTGCTGAGCCACCTCCAGTCTCTACAGGAACACTTAAGTCTGTTATATTTTTGCTATTTCATTGTACAATCTAGAAAAATTGTCATTTTTTTATTAAGAAATTTAGTTATTTTACAATAAAAAATGCATCCAATGAAACAATATGATATATATATACACACACACACACATATATATATTCTCAAATTGGTTTTACCCCCTAAATTAGATAAATTGTCTTCATTCATTAAAAGTATCTCCCAAAACAAATAGCCAATAGAGTTTTTACACATTTTATTTTCAGGAGAGAGTTCCTTTGTTCTGTCTCTGTATCAGCGTGAATTATTTTTGCACACCCCCACCTGCCTCTTTGCTATAAACTTTTCTTTTTCTTGGTATCTTTGTCTCATCAATTCAAATATGACGTCAGACTTCCAAGACCTTTCTTTCATGGATCCTTTATTTGGACTGCTTTAGCCAGACTTAATCCTGTTTCGTAATTCTGGATGGCATTTATTATAATTTTAGGATTTTATTGTAGATGATCTATGTCCTTCTAAAATTGTGTAGGCCTGCTTTCCGCTCAGAGCAACAAATAGATCTCCCTTTTGTGCATACCAAGTTCTTTTGAAATGATTTGTTTGTCTGCCTTCTTTTCTTGCACTCATAGACCGCCCCCCACCTTGTAGTCTTTTTTTTTTTTAAAGAGAGAAGGACAATGAGAGAGAGAGAGAGAGAATCAATTTTTATTTAGTTTTTCACAAGGCTTTCGCTGCTCTGACACTTAGTTGTGTACGGGGTGCTGGGGTTTGAACCCGTGTACTTGCGCATGCCAGGCAAGTGCTGTAACCTCAGAGCCACCGCTCCAGCCCCCAACACCTTGTAGTCTTAATCCTAAAGTCTATCCAGGTGCCTCGCTCATAATAATTACATTTTTGTGGGGAAACCCAATTTCAGGAAAGGAGTATATTTTATTTCTTTGTGTGTATTGTCTCTGGTACCCACCATACTTCCAGGCATGTAACACATGTTTAATTAACAAAATATTTTGTTAATTCATTAACTAATCAACAAGATATCATATATTGTAAAAAAATCAAGAGCATTCAGGTGTGAGTCTTAAAACAGCTTTATCATGCAGGCACATTTTTGCCACCTTCTTTCATCAGCTGCCAGCTAAAATACCAGAGACGCTGAGAGAGTGTATACACTGGTGCAGTCACCATTGACTTCATCATTTTCTGTTGAGTCCTATTATGATAAAAAAGAATTTCCCTCAGGGGATTTGGGGCTTCTTTCTTCACCTTTCAAGTCTGAAAGTTGTACTGTAATATTTTTAATTCTTCTATGGATTATTTTTTTATTTAAAAAATTTTTTTCTATGGATTGTTTTTGTGACTTCTATAAAAGATTTAAAATATGGCTAATATGTGATTCTCTGTAATGTGAAGAGAGTCTTCTTTTTTTCTGTCATTTTTCTATTTAAAGGGAAATTTTCTCTATATAAGCTAATTGTAGGGTGTTTATGTAAACTACAAAGATTTTTTTTAAAGACAAGAGGGACAATGAGAGGAAGAGAGAATCAATTTTATTTAGTTTTTCACTGGGCTTTCATTGCTCAGACACTTTGCTGTGTACATGGTGCTAGGGCTTGAACCCATGTCCCTGTGTATGCGAGGCAAGCACTGAAACCACTGAGCCACCACTCCAGCCCTTTCTGAAGTTTTGTTAACTCTGCCTTTGTTCCTACATTGACAGTTGAATAATTCCATTTTATTCTGTAACCATTGTTTAAGTCTTTGCTATTTTGAAGAGAGCAAGATTAGTTGAAAAGTTAAAAATCAATAATAGTGCATTGTAAACAGCAAATTTTGTTTACAGTGGGGCCTGATTATGTGCTGTGATTACTTTTTCTCCTTTTGGTCCAATATCATGTGTAGTTTTCCATTTGCACTTACAGGAAAATGTTTCCAGCCGCTGGGTCAAATGAATTTTCCTTTTTTGTACGCTATGATTTACCTAAGATAATGCCACACTTTAGTTTGTTATGATTTTGAGACTGGGTCCCTTAAATGCCCGAAATGGGAGGAGGACTTGTTCAGGATACCCAGACTAACTGGTCAAGTTTTCCCTAAATTATTTGTCCATTTAGTTCCCCTGCCTTTCTTCCTCTCCTTCTTCCTCTCCTTCTTTTTTTTTTTTTTTTTTTTGTGTTCATGTGTGTACCTGGGATTTAAGCCAGGGGTGCTTAACCACTAAGCCATATCTTTAGCCCTTTATATTTTTTTTATTTTGAGACAGGGTCTCGCTAAATTGGTTAGGGCCTCACTAAATTGCTGAGGCTGGCTTTAAATTTAGGATCCTCCTGTCTCAGCCTCCTGAGCTGCTGGCATTACAGCTGTGTGCCTCCTTGCCAGGCTCTTTTTTTTGTTTTTTTTAAAGTAAACTAATTCTCATTTTCCCCCTTTCCCAGCTCCCTTCGCTGCAGTGTAAAAGTGTGTAAATGTGTGTAAAAGTTGGAAGCAGTCAATGTTGGGAGACGCTTGAGGGGTTGTTTCAATGACCTCTTGTTTTTGGTCTCTTTTTTCCTTTCTGAAGTTCTGTTGTGCCCTTGTCACCTTTGTCCTGAAATATCCATTTGCTTATACTAGGTTAGCTTCTTTCTGACTTATTCTTCCGTATATACGTGTATATTTTCAGTCTTTCAGAAATTTGTTGTTCACTTTAATTATGTTCTTTTATTTTCATCTTAAGGGGCTCTTGAAATGGACAGGACAGTGTGTGTGTGCTTAACTATTTTCTTACCTCCTGGGAGGCCAGTAGTAGTTTGCCTGTATCCGTGGAGTACTGCCCTAAGTACTCCTGTGGACCAGAGTCCTGAGCTCTTGCATGGTCTGTTAAGGTTCGCGCAGGCCCGTGAGCCGTCCTGTCTTCTCTCAGGTAATTAGGACAAGTTATGCCTGCTCTGGGGGCAGCCAGGCTGGAGTACCTGTGTAAGCCTTGGGAGAAGCGCACAAGTCCATTTCCCTGAAAGGGGCTGGGGAGCGAATGAAAGCATTTAATTAGAAACTCTTCAAGGGAATAATAATTCAGCAGTTCAAAGAGTGAACCCAGGGAAAGATTTCGAAGTTTGAACTCTGTGCCCAGTTTGGTGGCGGGGTCTGCAATAGCGTGTACTCTCAGGTTGGATTTCATCTCCCATACGTGCTGCAAGGTGGGATTTACTCCACTGCAGTCCCCATGTTACTCCTAGGGTTTTTTTTTTTTTTTTTTTAAATGGAGATTTTTCCCTGATTCTAATAATAAAAATAAAGGATGTGTTTTTTATTGGCTTTTGTACTTTGGATCCTGCAGTCCATAAAACATACAGTCATTCTGAAATTACACTACTTTGTAGTTAATTTGACTTTCTTTGCCTACATTTTAATTTTTTTTTTTTTTAAAGAGAGAGAGGGACAGTGAGAGAAAGAGAGAATCAATTTTATTTAGTTTTTCGTGTGGCTTTCTTTGCTCGACACTTCATTGTGTACATGGTACTGGGGTACAAACCCATGTCCTTGCACGTATACCAGGCAAGTCGTGTAACCGCTGAGCCACCGCTCCCGCCCCTATGTTTTATTTTTTTAAAATTTGTATTTCCTAACTTTTTCTATTAGTTTTAGGCTTTCTTAAAATCAACTATTAACCAATATGTTCCACTTTACTGGGGATTGAACCCAGGGGTGCTTAACCACTGAACCACATCTGCAGCTTGGTTTTTGTTTTTGTTTTTGTTTTGAGACTGGGTCTTGCTAGGTTGCTTAGGGCCCTGTTAAGTTTCTGAGGCTGGCCTTAAACTGGTAATCCTTTTGTCTCAGCCTCCTGAGTTGTTGGGATTTCAGGCATGCACTAGCTTGCCTGGCTGTTTTCCACTTATTAAAAAAAAAAAAAGGCGGGGGAGATCATTTTTTACCTTTAACTTTCAAATTCAACTACAATTTCTGTTTGTAGATGGTGTAAAGATTTACTCTGTTTTAAAAAAGTATCTAACTAGTTACACCGTTGCCTTTGTTGAATAAGATATTGTGTCCTACTTTATGTGATGACACCTTGATTAAGTAGAGTTTATATTTTGAAATATATTTATAATCTGTTTCTCTTATAGGCATCAGTTTTGAATCTCAAGAAATAAAAATCTTCTGAAAGAACCATTGTAGTTGCTGGTCTTCCTATTGGCCTTTTCAAAATTCTTTTCCTTTTTTTTCTTTTTCTTCATTTTTTTTTTTTAAAAGAGAGGGACAGTGAGAGAAAGAGAGCATCAATTGTATTTAGTTTTTCACATGGCCTTCCCTTAAACGGCTCAGACACTGTGTTGTGTATGTGGTGCTGGGGTTCCAACCCAGATCCTTGCTCATTCTAGCTAAGTGCTGTAACTGTTGAGCCACCTCTCTAGTCTTTCAAAATTCTTTTTATTTATTTTTTAATTTAAAAAAGTTTAATGCATTGAAGTTATATGTAATAGTGGGGTTCATTTTGACACATTCATAAATGCTTAGAACATGGTTTTCTACATTTCAATCCCGTTTGATCACCTTCCCTTTCCTTCTATTTGTATTTTTTAGTTGGTGCATTATAGTTAAATATAAAGTTGGAATGCATTGTGATATATGCATGCATGCACATGGCATAATTTGGTTCACTCTATTCACCAGTTTTTTTCCCTTTGCCTCCCCTCCTCCCCCACTCTTTTTTACTTTGTGTGATGACACCTTTATTAAGGAGAGCTTATGTTTTTAAAGTGTGTCCTACTGTTTCTCTTACAGGCATCAGTTTTGAATGTCAAGAAATCCAAAGCTTCTGAAAGAACTGTGGTAGTTGCTGGTCTCCCCATTGACCTTTTAAGTGATCAATCAGTGACCACCTTAGTGGAGAGTTACTTCCGAGACATTAAGAATGAAGGTGGAGAAGTGGAAGATGTGATATACCCAACAAGAACCAAAGGAGTTGCTTATGTAATATTCAAAGAAAAGAAAGGTATTTCCAAATCAAAGTTTTGTAATCTTAAAACTTGTTCAGGTGCTAGAGCAGTGGCTTGGTGGTTACGACGCTTGCCTCACATTTGCGAGTATCCAAGTTCAAACCCCAGCACCACGTACACAACAAAGTGTCTGAGGAATGAAAGTCACATGAAAAACTAAATAAAAAATTGCTTCTCTCTCTCTCTCACTGTCCCCTTTCTTAAAAAAAAAAGTAATGAAATTAAAATTAGATTTTGTTGAGATGATTCATGGGATTGCTAAAATTTAAAGAAGCTTTAAAAATTATTCTATTCTGGGGGCTGGAGTGGTGGCTCAGTGGTTATGGCACTTGCCTGGCATGCGCAAGGACCCAGGTTCGAATCCCAGCACCACGTACACAACAAAGTGTCAGAGCAGCAATGGAATAAAATTGATTTTCTTTTTCTCCCTATCTGTCTTCCTGTTCCTTTCTCTCTTTAAAAAAAAAATTATTCTATTCTGAGCATGAAAAGTATATTTGCCCAAAGTATATACAGAGCAAAAATGTATGAAAATGACTCATGATAAAGTTGTTAGTAGCTGGTGAATTTTTGAGGACTTCTTTTTTCCTATACTTTGAATCTATCTTGGGATGTAAAGTATTATAGAAAACTTGAAAAATACAGAAAAAAAAACAAAGAGGAACCCTCACTTAGATGATACATAATCTCATAAACAAGTTAACCTCTTTGGAAATTTTGAGTTGGCTTCAACAATATGATTGTGCCCTCTGCTGCTCTGTGTTCAAACCATCATATGAATATTCTGATGTAGTATCTGCTTTATTATGTGCTGAGTTGAACTGAGAAATATGGTATGCATCTGAGATAAGATTGAGCCATCCCGCTGCCCAGCCCTGTTCCTGACAGGGGATGTAGTTGGGTCTGCAGAGGACACTCTCTTGCTGTGAAAAAATATAAAGGAGAATAAAGGGAAAACATATGGTGAATGGTGCTGTTTTAGATGAAGTGGGTAGGGAAACACTTTTTTTTTTTAAAGATAGAAGGACAGTGAGAGAGAGGCTGAGAGATTCAATTTTTATTGAGTGTTTCACATGGCTTTGTTGCTCTGACTCTTAGTTGTGTACGTGGATGCTGGGGTTTGAACCTGTGTACTCATGCATGCCAGGCAAGCGCGGTAACTGCTGAGCCACCGTTCCAGCTCCCCTCCCCTTTTTTAAAGAGAAAGGGACAGTGAGAGAGAGAGAGAGAGAATCAATTTTATTTAGTTTTTCATGTGGCTTTTGTTGCTCCAACTTTTTGTTGTGTACGTGGTGCTGGGGTTTGAATTCGCGTCCTTGCACAAGTGAAGCAAGCACCGTAACTGCTGAGCCACCACTCCAGCCCCAGGAAACTTTTTTTTTTAAGAGAGAAGGACAGTAAGAAGAGAGAGAGATAGAGAAAATCAATTTTTATTGAGTTTTTCACATGGCTTCCATTGCTCTGACACTTAGTTGTGTACGTGGGTGCTGGGGTTTGAACCTGTGTACTTGCGCATGCCAGGCAAGCGCCATAACCACAAAGCCAGCGCTCCAGCCCCAGGGAAACACTTTTTAAAATAACATAATGTGCTGGTGCTGGGAATGAAACCCAAGGCATTGCTCATGCTAGTTAAGTGCTCTACTGCTAAGCTATACCCTCACCTCGCTGTAGTCTGTTTAGCTGACATTTGAGCGAAGACCTCAAAGAGGTAAGGGAATGAATCATGCAGATAATTGGGAAGAACATTCTAGGCCAGTCAAAGGAGTGGCAAAAATTCTGCAGGGGGAGGCATGCTGGGCGTTTAGAGATATAGCAAGCAGGCCTGTGTGACTGGAGTGGGGTGAGTGGAGAGCAGATACTAGCTGTGGTCAGACTGGGAGCGAGGGCCAATTTGTGCTAAGCTACTTAGCACAAGCTGTCAAGGCAGGGTGTCTGGATTTTATTCTGGTTGAGATGGGAAGCTGTTGGAGGGTTCTCAGGAGAGGATCCACAGGACGGGACCGCCTTTTCTCAGATGGTAAAACTGGCAGCTGTGTGGGGAATAGGAGCTACTGGTTGTTGCTGCTTTGGAGATGGTGCATCAGGGCAGATGATGAGCACTGGTGGGTATTTGGGACTTGGTGGTGGATTAATGTCATTTTTTTTTTTTTTTTTTTGAGCTGGGGAAGACTGGAGTATGTTCAAGAGGGAAGTTAAGTGTGGGTCAGTGAAACACCTGTTAAGATAATGAAGCAGAGATAGAAGTTTGGAAGCAATGGATGTAGAGATGGTGTCTAAAGTCATGGGAACTGCTGAACTGACCAAGAGGTGAATGTAGGTTAGCGAGAAGTTTGACACCTGAGGTCTGGGGTTTTCTGACGTGTAGAGAACGTGAAGAGGTAGAGAATTAGCAAAGGAGACAGAGAATTAGGAGGAAACCAGGACAGTGCAAAACCCTGGATTCACAAAGGTAAGGTTCCCTGTGGCCAGAATTAACAGAGCGTGTGATTTGCTCTTGGGTTTTTGTTTTCTTTTTGTGTGTGCACGTGTGTGTGTTTGGAATTTAAGCAAAGGGCATTTTACCACTGAGCTACATACCTAGCCCTTTTATTTTTTGAGTCAGGGCCATGCTGAATTGCTCAGGTTGGCTTCAAACTTGCAAACCTCCTGTCTCATCCTCCCCAGGTGCTGTGATGATAGGCATGTACCACTGTGCTTGGCCTATGTGTATTTTTAGTTTCTTTTTATTTGTTTATTTTTAAAAGAGAGAGAGAGAAAGAGAACCAATTTTATTTAGTTTTTCATGTAGTTTTCCTTGCTCTGAGAATTCATTGTGTACATGGTGCTGGGGTTGGAACCCGTGTCCTTAGACATGCCAGGCAAAGCACTATATCTGTAGAGCTGGCCCTCCAGCCACTATGTGTATTTAAAAAAATATATGATTAGGAACATATTAACACGTAATGTGAACTTTAACATGTTAAAATGCAAGGAAAAAGTTATTGGAATATTGAATTTAGAGGAAAAATATTAGAAAAAACTTAGACTTTCTAAATAGTAGAATCAGACATCTCTATTTTTATGAGTTCAAGTATTATTAGTGATATGCCACACTTTGATGCTCATGTTTCCACACAGTTGCAGAGAATGTTGTCAGAAGAAAGAAACACCATCTAGCGGTTCAGAAGACTGTCCATGCTCAACTCACAGCCTCTCACTTCAGTGAAAAGGTAAGCGTGAGCTGAAGGTGTGCCGGCCGTTCTGGATCCCATTTCTCCCGTGAAGTCTTTCCTCTGTGAGGAGACACAAAGTACTTACTGTCTCCCCATGGAGTCTAGGAAAGAAAATGCAATCTCCCTAACCTGAATCGTGTTATTATTAAATACCAAACCTATTTTGTAAAGTTTTGTTCTTATATTTCTCATTTAGTATCCTACTTAATGCTTTTAAAGTGACAGTGAGTTTTTGTGCTGTCATAGATAATGTCAGGTACCTACCTAGATATTTATTTTGGAGAAAAAATTAAGATAAACATTAAACAGGAGTTTTGAAGGGGCAGGAAAGATAGAAATAAGAGTAAAAGTTAAAATTCAAAGCATTGATTTATGAACTGTATTCTGCAAGAAAACCAGCATTTTCTGCAATCATCAGATGAACTGCAAACTGGAAGGGGAGGGAGGAGATGACGCTAGAGGGACTTGTAGAGCAGAACCACAACAGTTTGTATCTGTTCTGCATGAGACTTTGTTTCAAAATAGCAGCTTCCTTTAAAAATGATTTGGCCTCCTCTGTTTTTGGGGTATGTATTAAGGGACTGTGACTCCAAAACTGAAGAGCTGGGCTCCATGGATGGGCTATCTGGGTGTAGGAAGCCAAGAAGTCTAGGTTTGGCCCTTAGGGTCTGATTTAGGGCAGTTGCTGTTGAGATGTGAAGGTGGCAGAGAAAGATTTCATTTATGTTGTTTGCCCCAGTAGGCAGTGCTAGGCTGTGCTATTTTAATTTCTCTTTTTAATTTCAGGTCTTCAACTCTGTGAAGGTTACCCTTGATCTTTCTGTTTTTCGCAGTCAAATTTTACTAGAAAGCCTGGTACTGGACCTGAAAAAGAAAATCCCAACTTTAAACTTCAGTCCTTTGGAGCCCAGTGGAAGAATCTCTGTGGAAGGATCATTTCTAGCTATCAAGAAGCTAAAAGAGTCTTTGCTATCAAAAGCAAGTTCTGTTTTAGAAAAAAACAGGAATTTTATCAATGAAGAGAGAAAGTGGAATAGACAAAGCCCCCAAAAGAGTCAACAGAGAAGGGGTAACTTGGTGGGGACACTCAGGACCTCAGGACCTGAGACTGTTGGAAGCACAGAAACGCTTGTGATTGATACAGATGTTTTCCTTTACCTGAAACAGAAGTGTGGATTTTATGAAACCACACTGAACAAATTCCATGTTCTAAGTCAGGAGAGGGTGGATGGTGATGTCACCGCCATTTATCTCACAAGTGCTCCAGCTGGTTCTGGGCCAAGCAGTGCATGGCATGTGAAGGAGCTGATTGAGGAATGGGCCCAGGCTCTTCACGTTGAGCTCAGGAAAGAGACATTTACTTTGAGAGGAAAGGGAAATAGGGAAAAAAGAAATATTGAACGAGCATGTGAACAACTACGTACAAGATACCTTAGGGTTTTGATTAATTTTTATACAACACACATTGACATTATAGGATCTTCTTCTGACACTTATCTGTTTAAAAAAGAGGTCATGAAATTAATAGGGCAAAAGGTTTGTTAATAAAATTCGTGGACTTCCTTTACTGAGTAGTGATGCCATCCACCATTACTGGCTCAGTGCACTTTATCTCATTTCACCTTTAATCACCATCTTTCTTTTGTGACCATTACTATCCTCATGTTGTAGGGGGAAAAAACTGGGATTTGGAGAAGTTAAAACTTTTGTCTGAGTTTCTTCAGCTAACAAAAATGGCACTGGGTCTTCACGTAGTCTATCTGATTACAAAGATAATATCTAATAGAACTTTGGAGAAAACTCATTAAACTTTCAGGAGATCACATTTTCTCTGCAACTCCAAATTATTAGGAAAAGTAGTAGCCTTAACACGTGGGAGTTTGAATGATCATTTTTATGCCATTGGCAATTTCTTAACAGTTACAAAGTTTGCATTTACTCCATATAGAATTAGAATGATATAAAAAAGCACTTGGGAAATTACTTAGATGTAAAGAATTTCTAGGGCTGGAGTGGTGGCTCAGCGGTTTCGGCGCTTGCCTGGCAAGCATGAGGACCCAGGTTCGAACCCCAGCACCACGTACACAACTGAGTGTTGGAGCAACTAAGGCCATGTGAAAAACTCAATAAAGTTGTTTCTCTCTTTCTCTGTCTCTCTCTCTGTCCCTCTCTCTTTATAAAAAAAAAAAAGAATTTCTAATGCAGGTAATAATTACTGACTGAATTCCATTGTTATAAGGCTGCTGGATCGGTGAGGCAGTTTTGCTTATTATTTAGCTTATGTGCTTTTATAAAGGGTTCTCCTGTTATAGTTATGAGGAATTTTAAAGAAATCTATAAGGTTGCTGTTGTAGATGCTCCTTGTCTTATGATGGGGTTACATCCAGATAGACTCTGTAAGTTGAAAATATTGTAAGTCAAAAATACGTTTAATACAGCAGACCCATTGAACATCCTTGAACAGTTGACCCATAGAAACACAGCACACTGAAGAATGTCGGTCATTTAACTTCATGATCATATGGCTAACGGACCTGCACACTTGCTTAGTTGGAAAAATCAAAATTGAAAATTTGAAGTACAATTTTACTGAATGTATGTTGATTTTGTGCCATCATAAAGTAAAAAAATCAGGGCTAGAGCGGTGGCTTGGTGGTTATGGTGCTTGCCTGGTATGCATGTACACAACTAAGTGTTGGAGCAATGAAAGCTACATGAAAAAGTAAATAAAACTGAAATCTCTCTTTCTCTCTCTCTCACTGTCCCTCTTTCTTTAAAAAAAAATCATAGAAAAATTAAATTGTATGTTAAAAAATTGTTAAGTCCAGGACCATCTGTATTCTTACCATCAATGTTCTTATTCAAATGCTGCTGCTTTAACAGTACAATTATAAAATAAAGGGAAAAAAAGCTGTGATTTATTTCAAAACCTATGACTTCTTAAATTTAGCTACAGAATTAAATCAACTCTAAGTATTCGGGTCACTGCAGAGACCTTCCTAGTTTAACAGATAATAAAATATGTACATTTGCTCATCTCAAAGTAGATGACATGATTATAATTGTTCAAATTGTTTGTGTCAGTAGAAAAAGAATAGACTAAGAATTTTTTTAGTTGTTTAAATTCCAAATGTGTAAATAATTTCCATTTCTTTAAATAATGCATTTCTGATATGAAAAGTATAGGTAACAAAAGCAAAAACTGAGATGGGAGCACATCAAACTTAATGTCTTTTTGTGCAGCAAAGGACACAATCACCAGAGTAAAAAGAGCACTTTCAACCAGTTCAGACAGCTATAGGAAAAATCCCGATGGGTGACGCAAACAACAGACACTCTTTTATTACAGTTTTTAAGGCTGGGGGCAGGAATCTGACATCGGAGTGAAGGCATGGTTGGATCCTGTTGAGGACTCTGTTCCTGAAGAAAAGACAGAGAGGAAACAGTCTCTCTTGGAAGGACTCTTTCCCATCTTGCTATACCCTCAATGCCTTAATTACCTCCTGAAAGCCTCACCTCCAATGATCACATCAAGATTAGAGTTTCAGCATATGAATGGTGGGGGCACTTTCAGCCCTCATCATTCTATCCCTGACCATCCAAAGTTCATAGGTTCATCCCTGTGCACTCTAATTGTCCAATGTTCAAAGTCTCATCTAAATAGCATCTAAATCAGAAATGGGTGAGACTCAGGTGCAATTCAGTCTCTGCAAAAATCTTTCCCATACTGGAGACTGAGTTAGAACAAGGTATACTCCAAGCTTTTACAATTATGTCATTGTATATTCTATTGTCATGTATAACTAAAAAGAACCAATAAAAATGAAAAAAATCTTCCTCAGCTATGAAATCAAACAAATTTTGTGCTTCCAAAATATAATGGTGGGAAAGTGATAAAGCACATATTCCTATTCTAGAAGGAAGAAATAGGTGAGAAGAAAGATAATGCATTCCAAGCAAGTACAGAACCCAGCATGAAAATAATCCTTGGTTCAGTGCAGGCCCACTGGAGTGCCCACCAGAGAGCACACCTGCCAGTGATTTGATCTTGGATTTGATCTTGGATTTCTTCCTCCAGAAGCAATAATTTTCTGTTGTTTATAAGATGCCTAGTCTGGTATTTTGTTATAGCAGCCTAAAAAGACTACGAGGTGGAGCGTGGAGTGACACAACTACCAACCAAGGTGCCCCAAGGGTTGCCGGGAGCCAAGAGGAACCGGAAGAGGCAAGGGAAGTTTTCCCTGGAGTCTTCATGAAGAGTATGGCTTTGCTGACATTTTGATTTTAGATTTCTAAACTCTAAAACTGTGAGAGAATACATGTCTGTCATTTTAAGCCACTGTGTTTGTGTTCATTTGTATGGCAGTCCTAGCAAATGAAGAGATCTGGCTTTCTTTTGTAAACCCTCTGGGAGCCTTGTTCCTGCAGATGGTTCTGGGTGTGGGCCTCTGTTGTACAGTCCTGTATCACCCTGGAGGCCAGCAACTGTTCCTTTTCTTTTGTTCATCCTCAGTTTGAAACAGAGCACCTGCCTATTAGGCATTCCAC
>PVKS010014971.1:0-32899 GCA_004027875.1 Aplodontia rufa | reverse complement strand
CAGCCCCCAATGCAGTAAATTCTCTCTGGTAAGATAAGCTCAAGTTTGAAATCCCTCTTTTATATACTTTGTTTGTTTGAGAGAGTAAGTGAGTGAAAGAACGAGAGTCAATTTTATTCATTTTTTAAATCTGAATTTTGTTTTTTCAGATACTTAGATGTGTACGTGGTGCTGGGGTTCAAACCCGGGTCCTTGCTCATGCCAGGCAAGTGCTGTACTGTTGAGCTACCTCTCCAGCCTCTTCTCTTAGGTTCTTGTCACGCAGGTTGGTCAGTAATTGCTGCTGGCAGAAAGGCATAAGGTGTCTTTCCTGGATGTGCCTGGGGTGCTTCTTTCCACTTTGCCTATTTCTTGACTAGGTTTCACAGTGAGGCAAAATACATTTGATAATTATGAAGAGCCTCTGTGTCTGTCAACTCTGGTATCTGGTTATTGTCAGCTGTTAAGAGGCCACTCAAGAATTCTTTTTTTTTTTTAATTTTTTTAAAGAGAGAGAGAGAGGAAGAGAGAAACAATTTTATTTAGTTTTTCATGTGGGTTTCATTGCTCAGAGACTTCATTGTGTGTGTGGGTGCTGAGGTTTGAACTTGTGTACTTGCGCATGTGAGGCAAGCGCTGTAACCCCTGAGCCACCACCCCAGCCCTCAAGAATTCTTAAAATTGATAAGGAATGAGCTGGAGCAGTGGCTTAGTGGTTACAGCGCTTGCCTGGCATGCACAAGGATTCAAGTTTGAAGCCCAGCACCACGTACACAACTAAGTATCAGAGCAGCAAAAGTCACATGAAAAACTAAATAAAGTTGATAATTCTCTCTTTCTCTCTCTCTCACTGTCCCTCTCTTTAAAAAAAAAGTTCATAAAGAGTTTACCCATTAATGCTTGGTACCTTAAAACATTTATTAGTACAAAGTACTATATAGCGGGTGTAAGTGTGTTGAGACTGTTCTGCATTTAACACATTTCCAGTAATGCTGACAAAAGCCAGAGAGGCAGAATGTGCATCCTTTTGATTTTTTTTAAATGGAATTCAATATTGGAGAAAATTAGCCTAATCAGTATTTTACTGATTCAGATGCTATAAAAGTGTTAATTTAAAGAACAGAGAATTCTAGAGGTGCATGGGAAGAGGACTAGAGAACATTATATAATGAGTTTACCCCTCCCTCTTTTTTTTTTTGAGAAGGCTGCCTGAAATAAATACAGTTGATTTCATGAGAGGAAGGAAAAGTTAAATGTAAGGAAGGCAGTGTTTTTAAGTGATGTGTATGAAGGTCCGGGGGAGCCACTTGCTCCTGATGAAGGTAGATGTTTACGGATTAACTGTCTAAAAATTGTTATAATTGCTTATCCTTCTTCCTTTTGAATTCCATTTTGAATTCTGCCTCCAGATCACCCCTTGTATTCTTCTTTTCTTTTTTTTTTTTTTTTTTTTTTTTTTTTTTTTTTTTTTTTTTTTTTTTTTTTTTTTTTTTTTTTTTTTTTTTTTTTTTTTTTTTTATTTTTTTATTTTTTTATTTTTTTTTTGTATTCTTCTTTTCTAATTTCTATGACACTCACTGGCTCATACTTGGGTTATGCAGTATTCTTTTAACGGGCATTCCTGGCTTGGCTCCACCCACCCCAGGCCCTTAGTTCATCTTGTACACCATGGGAAAATCAGTGTGTCTGAAATGATTCGCAGTATTTGGGAGGATTAAATTAATTTACTGGTGTTAACTGTCCTACCTGAAACTTCATTGCAACATTTAATCTTATATTCCTGTTCTTTTTTCAGCATGTGTTTTCTGAAAGGCATTCCACATTTTCTGTTTTTATTTTAATGTCTATTTTTCGGATGTGAATAAGTTTATTTTACTTACTGCGCCAGTAAGCATGGCTTTCGTATTGGCAGGCCTGTGCATCAGGAAGCTGCCTGCACTGTGGTCTTACTGTGTTGCGACTGAGAGCAAGGGTTTTGTAGCTTGATAGATCTGAGATTGAATGTTAGCTACATTACTTACTGACTGTGACTTTGGTTTCCACATCTGTATAATGGGAATAATAGCTATGACTGGATAAAGCTGTAATAATAACATCAAGTTTTCAGGTTGGGCCTGGGCTCTTATTTCTGTCAGTCACAGTACAGTGTGGCCCAGTCCCCAATAAATAAAATAAAATGATTCAAAACATCTTCTTTATGTATGCTTTTGCTTAGGTTCTTTTCTGTAACAGGAAGCACATGGCAAGGAAGACTATACTAAATATTACAAAATATGTCTCATAAAAGAGAATGCTCTCCCAAGAGGATCCCCAAAGGACAATGTGTGACTGAAGCATAATTTTGGGTGGGAATATCAGAATTCCATTCTGATGCCTGGGGAAAAAGGGAGATTTCCTGTGCAGTTGAAGATCCCTGAAGAGAGTTGAGCTTTGACTTTAGTATATTAAGACAATTCTTGACTCTTCTCTAGATACTTTGAAGGAACCACTGCTATGGCTTTATGTGGCATTCTGCCTCCAGGTTGTTTGGGACCAGTTTACAATAGATTCTTTTAGTTTTCACATTTCCCTCTTGATTTTAGCAGGGACAGGGGACTGTGGGGTGTACTTCTGCAGTTAGCTGGGTGTGGTGTGTGGTAAACCATGCTATGCAGTTAATTTCCTTTAACTGATTTATTCTGTTTTACCACAGTGGGGCAAAAGATAAGATCACATTCTTTTCTATCATTTAAATGACTGAATCCAAACCTTACATTTTTCTTTCCAATTATAAGAAGACTTATTTTTTCCCTCCTTTTTGAGGTGCTGTCTCTGTAACTCTAAAATCCTGGGCACATTTGCTGAGTAGAAGGGATCATCAGGCCTGTCAAGCCTGCCCAGTTTACCACGGGAACCCAACCTGCTCAAAAGTTGTCTCTGGTGACCTGTCATTTCGGTGTGGTCCTTGTAACCAACGTGACTGAGTCCAGCAGCCGTCGCTGATTAGGTAGTAGTTTCTGCAGGTGAAGAAAGCAGCCTTGCCACCTTGGTTTTTCTCAAGTATTCATTACACACCAAGGTGGGCCAGCTCTCAGGGGCATGCCTCTTTAGGGACTGTTGGTCCTCATTATTCATGTATTCCGTGTTTGTGAATTCACCTTGTTGCTAACACCTATTTGAACTCCTATTTACAGACTTGCATAAATTGACCAAAAAAAAAAAAGTTGCCTGATCCTCATATCCCCTCTTGAGGTTGAGCAAGGAGTTACTCGGTCTTCTCGTTTGAGCTCTTTTTATTATAAACAAGTGTCCTTTTCTAGATTTCCGCCCCCTACATTTCTGTGCTTCTAACTGGTGATTTCACTGTTTAAAATGGGCCCCAAATGTATTTCTGTATTGTTCTAATAAAAAAAAAAAAACATAAAAAAAATGGGCCCCAAATGTAGTGCTGAAGTGCTGCATAGGGTTTCTCCGCTTGAGAAGCCTGTGATGTGCCTTACAGAGAAAATACTTGTGTTAGCTAAGCTTCAGCCAGGCTCCAGTTGGTGCTGTTGACTGAATTCACTGTAACAAATCAACTACAGACGCATGGTTTCCTCTTTATTGATGGCCTTCTTACCTTTCATCTCCTGCACCACCCACAAGGGGTAGAGAATGGAAGGTCCTGAGCCCTTTGAGCAGTTTGAAAGGAAACAGAGAGCAAAGCATCATTAGATGTGACAGAGATTGACAAGTTTAAAGTACAGTGGGAAAGAAGAGCAGAGAAAGGGGAAGAAAGACCAGAGCTGCAAGAAGCCATCTCTACCATTTCCCCTCCTGCCGAGAGCAACTGGAGAGAAAGCCTCCCACATTAAGGAGCGCAGGTACTAGAGAGGGGAGGTCGCCATACAGCATGAGGAAGGAGGAGGTCCAGGAAGAGTGCTGCTGCTCTCCCTGTAGAACAGGGCAGCAGTCACAGATGCGGACACTCTGGTCATGGTAAGCAGTATAGTGAAAGAAGTCTTCATGGTATTTCTGGTGTAAAAAATCAGAAACCAGGGCTGGAGCGGTGGCTCAGCGGTTTCGGTCCTTGCCTGGCAAGCACGAGGACCCGGGTTCAAACCCCAGCACCACGTACACAACTAAGTGTTGGAGCAATGAAGGCCGTGTGAAAAACTAAATAAAGTTGTTTCTCTCTCACTGTCCCTCTCTCTTAAAAAAAAAAAAATCAGAAACCAGGGGTATAAATTAAGGCGCGGTTGTTATTTATTAGGATCTGTGGTCCCAGCCAAATTCACCTGCGCAGCCATAAGGAGCAGCAGCAGGGGAAGTCACTTGCAGGCAGAGGAAATGGCGTGCAGGGAAAATGGCACAGACTTTGGCTGGGCAGCTGCTTTTATAGCGAGGGGAAAGGCAGGAAGTTGATGGGGATGCCTCTCAGAGATTGGCTGGTGGACCATCAATCATGAGGTGTTTGTGAGATGCCATTGGAGCTTGTCTGCCAGCCTCTTGATTGGTTGCTCTTTTTCCTGGCAAGCATCCTGTCGCCTGGCTGCTCCTTCCGCCTGATGAGGATATAGGCTGCCATGATCGGCCCTCCATGGACGTGACACCTGGTGTACTGACTCATGGTGGCACTGGTGAGTGGAATGACACAGTTGATAAGGAGAAACCAGCCATTTTCAGCTTGAAGCTGAATTCATTTCGGGTTCAAGAAGTAACACTGACTAATTGTGAAATCAGAAGCCTCCAGCATTTCCCCCCCAAGGTGTCCTGTTCAACCTTTGGGAGACATCTATGTCCACTGGGACCTGGGCTGGGTGCTTTGTTCAGGACGTCTCCCTCGCAGAGAGGCACTTCTGCAAAGGATGCTGCTCTGTGTATTTCAACTTGGACCTCCTGGGAACCGGGCTGCCCAGGGGAAGGTTGCAGGACCTGGAGGGGGGACAGGCAACAACGTATATTACTTAAGGTGTTTTAAAACAGACACACCCATAAAACAAGGTTATGAACTGATCAATTTCCAAAAACGTGGCCAAAGGTGTATGGGAACCTAATCCTGTATTATTTCCTAGGAAATAGGACGGCTCAATATTTGCTAATTCTGTGTTCTCCTTCAGTGTTTATAGGGCATAAGTGCTAACAATCAACCATATCCACAGTCATTTCCTCAATATGGGCTCATAATGTCAGGGAGGATGTCAGCAGTTATACTTCTGTCAGAACGTGCAGAGGAACCCAGCTGTCCTAATTCTCCAAAGGCCATTCCTGTCTCGTACTCCTTTGATAAGGCAGCTCTGTCCTCCTTGTCATTGTCATTAGATAGGGAGGGGTGGGTGCTGCACAATCGGGGCGGGGTTGTGGATAATCAGAGACACCATGGTGCAACTTGCCCTGGCCCATCTCAAGCCGCCTCCCCTAACCCTACTCCTGCGGCCTTCTTTTGGGCTAGACACAGACAAAAGTCCTCATTCTGGCCTCAGAATAGTTTGTGGTGGGAATATTTACTTTTTTACTCTTTTCCCACTGATACATAATTGCAAAAACTGAAAGCAATCTGACACTGGTACATTTCCCAAGCCACCCAGTTGTAGCCAAGGCCACACTGATAAAAAGTGATGTAGACCGTGAAAACAGTTATCTATGCAGCATGCTTATGTCATTTCTCGAAAAAAACGTCAGGATTCACTGGAGAGCAAAGAGTAAATCAACACCGCCCACAGTCAAGTGAGGTCTGCCCTGGTGGGAGACTGAATTCACGTTAATCAAAACCGCATTGGATTTTGCTGTTCAATCTTAGCTTTTGGTGAAAAACTCAAAGGTGGCAGTGTTCTAAATTTGGCAAAGAGTTGAAAAGATTTATTACATGGGCAAGAGACCAGTCTTGAAGAGCTGTTATTGATACCCTGAGAATTCCAATAAAAGAGGTTTTGGGTATACGTATCTGTGCTTAAGAGATGGGGCTCAATTTATACCTTGCCTCTTTTTTTTTTAAAGAGAGAAGGACAGTGAGAGAGAGAGAGACAGAGAAAATCAATTTTTATTGAGTTTTTCATATGGTTTTTGTTGCTCCAACACTTAGTTGTGTATGTGGGTTGCTGAGGTTTGAACCCGTGTACTTGTCGCTGAGCAACCACCGAGCCACCACTCCAGCCCCACCTTGCCTCTCTTTTGACATCAATTCAGGTTTACTTCTTTTAGGAATGTATCATTTTTTTTAATGGTTTGTAGCAGAGTGACAATAAATTTTGAACATACAAATGAAAAATATTGCTTAAAATTTAACATTGAAGCAGAAAATGCTTTTGTTTCCATACACTCAGAGATATAGAAGTTATTCAAGGTCAACAAGTCTTCCTTGAATAGCTGTCTCTTTTCTTGCCCTGGCTTTCTCTTTTTTTAAATGCCAGTTACAGCACTTATATAATCAGCTATTATTTTAAAACATATTGGTTTAGTGTATGTCATTTGTCAGTTATTTATGATACTTTCTATAACTCCCCAGTTCTTGCCATCTGGTGGTATGACTTGGTCTTAAGGTTTATTGTAAGCTGTGTATGTGTTTTCTTTCATCTTCTGTTCTTTATTTCATTTTATGCTATGACAAAAGCAATTATAGGATAGCTAACTGCTTTTGGGGAAACTTATGTTTATCTCTCTAATTGTAATCCAACTATAATAATGAAAAAATGAAATAGTTTCAAATAAAGGAGATATTAAAATGACAGGGATATATCTTGGAAACAGCAGCAAGGTACTGGTGTAAATGATGATGATGTTACTTTGATAGAATAGGAAACTTCCATGACAGAACGAGGAATCAGGTAAGGAAATAAATATATGGCTTCTGGAGCTGGGGTTGCAATTTTGAGGCTTCGTTCAATTCTCAGCACCAAAAACACCCCCCAGTTACTCCCTAAAAAAAGTCATTTAGCTTCTGGCTCCTCACTTGGCATTTAGTGACTGTTATCTCTCATTATTACTCAACTCGTGGTTAAGTAGAGTGATGTAAGTAACACTCAAGCTAAAATGGTATACAATGGGAACTGTTTACATCAGGATTATTTTTCTATTTCTAAATCGTTATGAGAATCAGAGATAGTTACAATCTGAAAAAGCACTAGAGGGAGCCAGACCCCTTTGTGATGAATTCTTCTTTGTCCTGGTGCTAAAACAGAGCATCTGCCCAGGTTTTAGCTCGGCTTGTAGACTTGTGAATTTAATGCTCACTCTGAGTCCACAGACACAATTACATGTGCATTAAAAATTAACGATCACAGACTTCAGAGGTAAACTGTTCCATCTTAGAAAGGACTTGAGACCTATTATCTAGATACAATTTATGGATATTGTTTGGATTAGGATTCAAAAAATCAGCCTTATAAAGATGTCTGTGAGACAACTAGGGAAATTTGATTAGGAAGTAAATACTATATTATATTATGGAAGTATCATTTATTTTATCAGGTGTGATAATGGCAACTCGGTAATGCTAAATAATTCCTTATCTATTCAAGACACAGAAGAATTTTTGCATGAAATTATGTGATACTAAAATTCATTATAATATATTCTCCAATATATTGTGTGTGTGTGTGTGTACACGCATGCGTGTGCATATGTGTGTGTTTGGGATTATGTGGAGGGGTGGGGAAAACAGAAGAGATAAAATTGATAGAATCTTGGTAATTGTTGTAACAGAAGTTCATTATACTATTTGCTTTACTTTTGTGAGTGTCTAATATTTTCCATTAAAAGTAAAACAAAAAAGTACAGCTATTGTATCCTTATAATATGTATTAAGTTTTAGTTTATTGCCATTTATGGCTCATGTGTACTTATTTCTTAGGTTTCAAAACTCAGTTGTGTAAGAAAAGATTACTTTTTCCCCTGTAGTTGAATTTAATTGCAGGTTTGAGCCTCTATTTTATTAGATTTCTGAAATGAGGCACCAATTGTTTCAGAGGAATCTCACATTGCACTGTCAAACTCTTAATTGAAGATAACCTGGATTTTTCCCACCTCCACCTGCTGCCGGAGTTGCTGAGCAAAAGCTAGTGAATGGGAGAGGATGTGGGAAGTTAGTGGCTGGATTTTGGTTAACACTTCTGGAGTTAGACATCTAATAAGATGCCCCTGACCTTCTCTTGGGTCAGTTTGCTCTTGTGGATGACAGCCACATTGTCCAACAACCATTCACAAGGCCTTTTCCTGGTATTGCCAAACCTCTTTTGAAATGGGGGGAATAGCATGTTTCTACTCTGGCTTTCTCAATCCTGCTTGCTTAGCCTTGTCTGCTCTAATTCTATACCACGTTTGCTGTGGAAGGCCCTGGAGGGCTTCTCCAGGACTTTGCTATTTTCATAGAGTCTGCTTTCATATCTCATAACAAATTTGGGGAATTTGGTGTTTAGTCCTCAGAAGAGAGGAACTTACGCTGACCCTGTGGTAATAAGGGAATATTGCAATGTCTGATATCTGTCTTTGAATCCTGTGGTATCTCTCTCCGTTCTGGAAGGTAGACCTAACACATAATCTTTAATGATTAATTATGGTATAAACATACCAAAGTCCCTTAGCACCCTGGATGCAGAGAAGGGTCATGGGCTCAGAGAAATTATGAAGAAAGAGTTCTTCAATTAATATAATAATAAAATGTTATTCTATTGAGTAATTTTAATTCAGAACAGCATTTCCTTCTCATACAGAAATAAATGAGGGAAGTAGTAGAAATAGTGGCTAAGAATGTGGATTCCAGGAGCTGGAACAGTGGCTCAGTGGTTACGGCACTTGCCTGGCATGCCCTAGGACATGGCCTCAGACCCCATCACCATGTACACAGCAAAGTGTCGCAGCAATGAAAGTCACATGAGAAACTAACTAGAATTGATTTTTTTTCCCTCTCTCTCACGGTTCCTCTCTCTTTAAAAAGAAAAGAAAAGAAAAAAAAGTGAATTCTGGGCTTAGATAGACCAGTGTTCTAATCCTGTCTCTAAGTCTTCTCAGTGGGGACCAGCACACATTTTTAACATTTTTAAACTCCAATTTCCTTATTTATAAGGCAGAGGTAGTTAATATTTATCATGCAGTGTTTTGGGGAAGGTTAAACATGCATATGTATATAAAACACACAAAGAAAATTTGGCTCTTCGTATAAAGCCTATTCGTGGCAGCCATTTGTATGATTAAGAATAACAAAACAAGGAGAAAAAGCCTCTTATTCCATTTTTGCATCTGGTTATTGAACCTGTCTCCCAAGACTTCCTAAGTTATTAACTCAGGTCTCCAAGGACCACATGGAAATTTGGGTGCAGCCCCAGGCATTGAAACTACTGCAACTTGGAAAAAATTCTGTCTGGTATCCACTGTTAGGTATATGGAGCTGAAATTCCCTTGGTATTTAGAGAAATAACTGCTTGGCTTTCATTCCCAGTGTGGCCCATCCTTTATGGACTGTCAGTGGAAAGGAAGCAGATGAAAGGAGGAATTCCAAGGGTATAATATCACCATGGCCTTGTGAAGTAGAGGAAAAGAAATCCAAACAATTTATAGTGGATAAGCTTCCAGATGTTTATTGCCTTCTGCTCGGAGTGAAAAGAAAATCCAAACAATTGCCATGTCCCTCTCCATTGTAAGAAAAAGCAAAATTACTTTAGTCATTGCTTCCCCTCAACTCTCAGCCTTGATGCCGTTGGTATTCTGGCTAGGAGAGGAAGATAAAGTAGCTGCTTCCCTGGGATGCCTTTGCAGTGATTCCATGCTGCCCTGGCTTCTGATTCCTCTTTGTGCACATTACATCCCAACCTTGTGGATAGAGATATCCAGCTTTTTAATTAGCCTCCTGCCAGAGGGAGTATGGTGTTGGTAAGATACCAAGAATTGGCTTGGAGAAAGAAACCCTGGTCTTGGATATCTATCTGCTCTGTACATCCACAGGCAGTCTATTAATTAATCTTATGCACCTAAAATGTGACTTGTATTTAGAAATCATTACTCTTATACTACTTCTTAACATAAGCCTCTTAGACCAGGATATTTTGAAAAAGTGACCTTGGTGGGCACCAGTGTATTTGGTGGGCTTCCTAGTGTTGCTATTAGCCCTATGATTATATTGGCTCTCCAAGGATGATCCAGATTTCCTTCATCAAAAGATTCTTCACGTATTCATATCTATAAAGTCATTTTTGTCATAGAAGGTAACATATTTACAAGTTTTGCTGGTTTAGATCTAAATATCTTTGTGGTCCATTATTTTACCTTTGCACTCCAAAGATTTACTTCCATACCATTTGTAAAATACATTCACCCCGTCTTATCTCCAAAAGTCTCAACCAATTACAGTATCAACTCAAAATCCAAAATCTTGTCTAATTTTTTCAGCTCAGAAGTCCCAAATTTCATCATGCTAGGGTGAGGCTCTGAGTATAGCCCATCCCAAGTCTGCATCAGGGAACGGGAAACTTGAGAAGTGACTTACTTGCTTTCCACATCCGGAGGTGGAATGGGCATAGAAAACCAGACACAGATACGTATGTTCAAAAGAGGGGAACCTGGAAGGACTGAAGGAGTCATCAGCCCAAGAAACTTTGAAATCCAGCTAGGCAAGCAACAGGTTTCCAGGCCTGGGAATAATCCTGTGTATTTTGCAGTTCTTCCCTCTGGGGTCTCTGCCCTTAGTTTTTCATGTGGCTTTTGTTGCTCAGAAATTTCATTGTGTATGTGGTTCAAACCCGCGTACTCGTGCATGCCAGGCAAGTGCTGTAACCTCCGAGCCACTGCTCCAGCCCCATCTGGTTTCTCTTTTGCTTATAATTCTTCCTGCAGTTTCTTGCATCCTACTATAAGAAGCAAGAAGTAGATCACATTTTGATAACTCTTTTGGAAATCTTTTTAACTTCTTATCTTTAATGTTTTAGATAGGAGGTATCTCCCAAGAAGCTCATGTGATAGACAATGCAAGAATGTTCTGAAGTAAAATCATCAGATCACATGAACCTATCAGTGGATTAATCTACTTGGTAATTTGAAATTTCAATAATTTAGAAGGACTGATGCACTGGGTGATAATTGTAGGCATGTGGGCATGGCTGAAGGAAGCAGGGCTTTGAGGGCCTGCCCTTGAGGATTATACCTTCTCCCATTGCTTCCCCCTCTCTCTGTTTCCTGGCCTCCATGAGCTAAGTAGCTCTCCTCCACCATGGCTTTCTGCCATGATGTTCTGCCTCATCCTGGCCACACAGCAGTGGAGTTGGCTAACCATGGACTGAACCTTTGAAACCAAGAGCCCAAAATAACCTTTATTCTCCTCTGAGTTGTTCTTGTCAGGAATTTTGGTCACAGTGATGAAAATGTAACTCATACAATATCCAACTTTTACAGTAGCACTTCACTTCTAAGTACCCAAATCTGTATTCATTTTCTATTGCTATTGTAGCAAATTGCCATAAACTTAGTCATTTAAAACAATCAAATTTGTTTTCTTATAGTTCTAAAAGTATGAAATGGATCTCATGGAGCTAAACTCAAGGTATGATCAGAACTGTGTTTCTCCTGGAGGCTCTAGGGGAGAATTTGTCCCTTGACTTACTACTTCTAGAAGCTACCAAAGTTCACTGGCTCATAGTCTCCTTCCATCAATCATGTTATTCTGATCTCTGCTTTCATTGTCACATCTTCTTTTTTGACTCTGACTCTCCTGTCTCTCTAACTTATAGAGTTCTTATGTTTATAGTGTTCTCACGTATATAATCCAGGATAATATTGTTAATTTGATTTCTGGCCACTGGGGGCAGGGCATCAGGTAGCCTGCGTGTGAAAAGAACAAACAATCAGATGCTGGCAGAAAAGCTCCAATGGCATCTTGCAAACACCTGATAATTGATGGATCCACCAGCCAATCTCTGAAAGGCTCTGCCCATCGACTTCCTCTCTCCAACTCAGACTATAAAGTTGCTGCCCACCCTGGGCCCCATGCCATTTTCCCTTGCCCATTGGTCACTTCCTCTGTCTGCTGTCACTATGGTGGTGTAGGTGAATTTGGCCCCAGAGTGGCAAATCCCAATAAACAATACCTGTGCCCCGAATTACACCTGGGTTTCTGATTTTTACATCTATCATTATTTAAAACCCTTTAAATTGCTAGATGTGGTGGTGCAGGCCTCTAATCCCAGTGTTTTGGTAGGCTGAATCAGGAGGATTGCAAGTTTGAGGCCAACCTAGGCAATTTAGTGAGACCTTGTCTCAAAATAAAAAATAAAGAGCTGGGAATGTGGGTCAGTGATAGGGCTCCCCTGCATTCCATCCCCAGTTCTTAAAAAAGTTTTGAAAATCTGCCTTGGGTTTCGGTGTGGCTAGGCCAAACAGGAGGGGAGATTTGGCATGATGTTTGTACCACTGAAGTCTGATTACAAATTAAAAGTGAAAAATAAGACTACCCGACTAGAAGCTGTAACCCAAAGCAACCTTTAATTTTTCAGGATTCTACGACTTCTTTGTCTGTATTTTTTCTATGGTCAGTATTTTTGGTGATCAGAAAACAAGTCATATTATCTTATACATTATATATAAATATATTTGTAGACATATATTTTATATATAATATGGTGTCTTTTTGAAGTTCTGGGCTCTGCTATGAAAGTCTGTTTCATTCTTGTAGTTTTATGAAAATAAAATTTTCACTCCTTGTAGACTATGGCAAAGTATATGTGAAATACAAATTAAATCCTCTCATTTTGTGATTTTGGACTCAAGTTTAGGTCACGTGTTTCAAGAGTCTTGCATGATTACAGACTAATGCATAATTTTTTCTCAGTGCTACTTTCATTTGAA
The DNA here is from genome assembly GCA_004027875.1 of Aplodontia rufa. NCBI lineage: Eukaryota > Metazoa > Chordata > Mammalia > Rodentia > Aplodontiidae > Aplodontia > Aplodontia rufa. Next base: position 20,134 of record PVKS010014971.1, on the reverse strand, counting down.
TTCTTCAAAATAATCTATAACTTCCTGAGGCACGTATATGTAATTGAGATTTCAGATTCTAAATGTGTGCAGACTTTTAGTTGGTTCCAATCAGGACTTTGACTTTTCTGATTGCAAGTAACTTGAGATATAACTTTCTTATAGAAACAATTGTTTGGCTCAATTATTAATTGAGCTCTTAACAGAGAAAGTAGGCACAAATGACTGTGTAGTCAGGTATATATCCTATGGGAGAAGACTGTAACATTTCTGGGTTAGTGGCTTCCCTCTGCATTGCCAAGATAGAAACCTTTGTGACTAACCTTTTCTAGTTCTGGCTTTCGACATGTTTGCTTTGTATTGATTTGCTATTTTGCTGTAACAAATTACCACCATTTTACTGGCTTTAAAAACACACAGATGCATTATAGTTCTGGAGGTCAGAAGTCTAAAATGTGTCTTACAGAGTGTGGTTCCTTCCGGATGCTTTAGGGGAGAACCCATTCCCTACCATCTCTAATATTTAGAGGCTGCCTGCATTCTTTTGCCTAAGGTTCCGTATTACTCTGTTCTGCTTCCTTTGTCTTCTCTCTTTCTCCGACCTTGCTGTGCTCTTATAAGGATCCCTGTGATTACTTTGGATGCACATGGATTATCCAAACTGGTCAAGACCTTTAATACATTCACACGTACAGTCCTTTTTTGCCATGTATGGTAACAAGTTTCCAGGAATCAAAACTTTTAGTCTTTTTAGTCCTTTTAGTGATGTTATAATAGAAATACAATAGACTGCATGATTTACATAGAAAAGAAAATTATTTCTCACAGTTTTGGAGGCTAAGAAGTCCAAGGTCAAGGTGCCTGCAGGTTAGGATCTGGTTTCTGGTGCCTTGAACACATTGTCCTCCAGAGGGGAGGAACATCATGTTCTCACATGGCAGGAGAGCAAAGAGAATAAACATACCAACAAGCCTTTTTCAAAGTGGCATTAATCCATGAACCCAAGGAGCTCCCATTAGGTACCTCCCAACATGTTATATTGATGTTCAATTTTTCAACCCAGGAATTTTGGAGGGGACAAAAATATTTAAACCATAGCAGAGATAGACTTTGGTGGAATATGAGTCAACTTACCACAGAGTCATTCACACTGTGCCTTCCAACTAAATTGGCTTCTCTTAATCATATTTAATAGCTCCTACTTCATCCTATAGCATATCCATATCCATATGAATTCTTTTAAAAACCTTCTGTATTTAGAATCATTCCTTCTATCTAACTTAAGCTCTCACCTCATCCTTACATCTGACATCACAATAAGCTACTCTTTGCTGTGTCTGGTTAAATTTCTGAGCCCTTGTTAGTGTTAGTTTTCTCACTGGGTTTGATTTTCATTCATTCTTTCTGACTCCCATTTATTTTCCAAGGTTTTTGCTCAAATCATGCCTTTTAACTGAGACTTCCCCTGATCACTCTGTCCTTTTTGGTTTCTCCCTCCAAGATCTTGTACAGCATTTATGGTGTTTGCACACAACTTAATATATCTGTAATTATATATACAATATATATTTTGGCACTTCCTAATTTTCATTTTCCTTGCTTCCTTATTTTGATCATAAACTCCTTGAAAGTAGGACAAATATCATGTTTCTTATACCAGTTGACTCACCCTTGGCACGGTGCTAAGCACGTGGTCACAAGTCAAACATTTGCTCACTGCCTCTTTTGGAGTCCTTTCTGGATAGTTTCAGGAGTTTCAGTGACTTCCACTTAGAATATAAGAAAATAGAGGTCAACCTAAAATCTCCTGAATCAATAATAGGAGATTCTTTATGTTTCCATTTCATAACCCACCATAAAGTTTCTCCATTTGCATTTTGAGATCTGTACTGTACAATGTATATATTCAAACTTTCTCAGCATTGTGATAAAATATAACTGGCATCCAGTACCTACTCTGTTCCAAATGCTTTCCTCTTATGGACTGGTGTTCATTTTGGGCCTGTGTCCTTCCAGGTTATAGAGGATCCTGTTATTTTTCCTGAGCAGTTTGGTTGGCATCCTGACATGAGGAAGTGTTGCACTTGCTTCATAGTGAATCTCTCATGCAAGGTCATTTCTGGAGTGTTTGAGCACAGAAATGGGCCTTTCTCAAACTTGTAAGAATGGATATATGACTTTTTCTTTTGTGTGTGCTTTCTTGCTACTAATTGTTGGTACATCTGGTAGGTTTTTGTCTGAGACTTATTGTCATTATAATGTACCACCCGGAAGAAAATTGAGAAGGAGATGTCTCCACCCACTCCTGATTCTGACTCCATCAATGGGGGCTTTCAATATTTACCAAAAGAACTTGACAGTTACTGAGTGGCCATTTTTGCTTAAGTTAATTTGCAATAATTAACCTAGGAGAAAGGTATTATTATTATCACCTTCATTTTATGTATTCATTTAATAAACTTAGATGAATATATTAGGGCATATAACACTAAGTGACAGATATCAGTGATGGAGCTGGGACTTGAATCCAGGCAATTCTACTTGCAGGTATTTATCTTTATACTAAACAATTGAGTTATATGCACATTCACTCTGGAAGATTGGTAAAAAAAATTTTAACCTATGAAGAATACATCCTGCCATATAATGAAGGGCAAGAAAATGTTAAAAGACTCAAAGGTGCTGAAACAAAAAAATCTTCTCTTTTGGACTAGCAACATTTAAAATAAGGCACATCTTTTGCACATCAAGTGGCTTATTTTGTTTACAGCTTTTGTTGCTATGGAAGAGAAAATAAGTAGGAAGACACTTATTGATTTACTCCAAGGCAAACCTAGTAGTGAAATTTTGCCTGAAAGGGGTTCTGTTGCCCAAATTTCCCAAGGTAAGAGGACATTATTGACCACAAGGATCACAATGGTATAAGACTATTGGCATGCATAGACAACATAGTTATTCACACAATAATTGATTCCTAAATACACAGATAAATAAACAAATAAATATGTACACATACACACATGTTTATATATTTAAAAAACTATTTTTATTCATTTAAACATTCATTTTTTTCTATCTTGAAGTCTCACATTATGAAACTGTTTCAAATATTTTTTAACCAGAAGTATCTAAGTCTTCAAAGAATATAAATATTGACTGTGATGACATGCTAGTATGTTGTTTTTACTTGTATATTAATTATGATGGGTATTAAATGATAACTAATTTTTAACCGATTCCATTTATATTAGGGTATCATTTTTAGTAAAATTAATAAAACACTTCACATAGCAAAATAAAGAATTTGGCTTCTAGGGGTAACTACTGATGTCTAATTCATGCTCTGAGCAAAATATGATACAGCCATGTGCATCACTATAGATTATGGAAGATTAGAGTAATAAAAGAATGCATTTCAGAAAAAGTGCAACAATGCAAAGTATTTGTCTTTCAAATTTGTGACAAGCTGGCAAACTCATCTACGCTAAGAAGCATCTTAAAGTATCATTAAATAAATAAATGCCTGCTGTCACTCATAAATGCTTTGGCAGCACAATAGTCACCCTCATGACAACCAGCCTCTTTGCAAACTATTGTCTCTGATATTTTATCTTTATGACTTTTAACTTATGGCTCTTGTTTGAAACCATAGTTTATTTTCTTCAAAGAATTCTGGTATATGTAATATATTTTTTCAGATCATTAATCAATTTAGTATTTTGTGTTTCAGTTTCAATTGTTTTTAAGACCGTTAGCCTGGGGGCTAGAGCAGTGGCTCTGTGGTTACGGCGTTTGTATATGCGAGTTCAAACCCCAGCACCACATACACAACAAAGTGTCTGAGGAATGAAAGTTACATGAAAAACTAAATGAAAAATTGCTTCTCTCTCTCTCTCATTGTCTCCTCTTTCTGTTAAAAAAAAGAAAAGACTGTTAGCTTGAAGTTTTGATATGCTCTCCAGGTTCTCAAACACATTTAATGAACATTATCATATAGCTTATTTTTTATATCCAGGTAATTCCAGTATAACTCTAAATTTGATAGGTTTGATCAGGTCTTTTGTGTTTAATGTAATATTAATATACTGAATGGAAATTTAATTTTTATATAAAATAGAAAATGAGAAATAGAGACTAATAAAAATAAAGCAATGGGGATAATTCTCCAGTCTGTTGAAGAACTGGACAAAAGTATTTGATGAACTTTCTCAGAAATTAATGTAGAGTCCTGTGCTTGGGTACAAAGAGCAATCTGTGTAAGCAAAGGTTGGGGGATATGTAATTCAATGAAAGTGGATTTATACTTGTCTTTATATCATTCCCCAGACACCTCCTCCCTTACGCAGCTGTTAAAGGGCTTGGCTGGGCCCCAGAAGTGGGGTTGAAACCAATCAGGTTAATATTATCTCATTTGTTTGAGTGGTTGGTTCAGGTAACACAGCCTTTAGACAATCTGCTTGTACTTCACTGACCATAGGGACTGCTTCTGAGCAGGTCCAACCATGGAGAAGCTCAGTATTTTTGATTAATGGTTGTGGGACTTCTCTGTGTTTCTGATAGGGATCAAGAATGCATATGGCAATATCTTACTACTGGAAACACCATGCCTCCATGAGCAAAATTAGCTGGAGGTCAAATCCAGAACAAGGTAAGAAAATCTCAGAGAATCAGTGGAGTGGTGGTTGAACTGTTGGCTAAGTTCATGCTATCTCTGGAATTTTCAGTTACTTCCAGAAACAAGTTTCTTTCATAGATTGTTAATTTGAATTGGATTTTTCTTGTTTTTAACTAAGTTTTTTTATCTGTTTTATTTTTGTTCAAAACCCTCAAAATAGGGCTGGCGCGGTGGCTCAGTGGTTATGGCACTTGCCTGTCATGCACAAGGATGCGAGTTCAAGCTCCATCACCACATACACAACGAAGTGTCAGAGCAACAAAAGCCACATGAAAAACGAAATAAAATTGATTCTCTCTCTCTCTCTCTCTCTCTCACTGTCTCTATCTTTAAAAAAAAGTTAAAAAACCCCTCAAAATAATATAAATAACATATATGTAGGAAAAAATTGAGGATTTTGCTGATAAGAAAACAGTGCATGAGCTAATGCAATCACTCATCTGCAACAAAAACTTGTATATGCTAGAAAAATGTTTTAAAACAATCAGAGATAAAAAGGAAAATGAAGCCACAAATATCCGTTTGTAGGGGAATGCTATGACCATCTGTGGTTGTATCTGGCCCTAATAAGTCCTGTGAGTTAGAGGCTGGGCTTTTAACCTCACGTGGAAGCAAAAGACAACGCCTATGCAAGGTGGAGAGCTGGACCAGGGCTCCTCAGCACTTGGGATGCTGGAAGTCTTCCCTCTCTGCAGCAGAATCTGTGCCACAAGAATTGGATCTACCAGCTCAGATAGATTTCAGAGGGATGTTTTCCTTCGTCTGGATGAAGAAATAAAAATTTCCATTAGAAAATGAAATCTAAATTTAGAATCTAAATTTATACAGTTCACATAGTATAAGGACCCTTCATCCAAAAAATAAAAGCTGGCTTCAGTGTAACAAAATTTCTGTTCTTTACAGAAACAATGCAAAACCACTTTGTATAAACACTTCCAAGACACATGATATATTTCACTAAAAATGAAAATAAACTCAGAAGGAAAGAATGAGATGTAAGTTCCAATAAAAATAAGCTGGTAAACATGTGGTTAAATCTAAATAAACATTGACTAGAAAATAATTTCATAATAAAAATTGATTTTTTTGGGGGATGCATAGATAATGCTTTTTAAAAAACAGTGAAATAAAAATACTAAAAAACAATAAATGGAAGATGTGAGGGATGCTTGGAATTTAAGTGTTCTCATTTATTTTTATCATTCAGGGAGATTATCTAAATACTGATTAACTCTAGACTTTTAGTTAAATATGCAAATTAAAAATTTGAAGTTAATACTAAAAGAATAAAGATAGAAAGGTAATATGGCTACATGTGGATTTATTTTATTTAACCTTGTAAATTTAAAAATCTTGAAGGATAACATACTAGTGAAGCACAAAAATCCTGAGTGTGCTCAATGAATTTAAAAACTAAACATCCTTGTATGCACCAGATTAAGACAGAACATTACCATTACCTTAGAAGCCTCTCTTGTGATCTGTCCTCAGTAATGGTACTATATATAGGTAATTACTGTTTGAATTTCAGCTTTCATAGATCAGCTTTACAAGTTTTTGAACTTTAAGATGTGGAATTATACTCAACATAATCCTTTGTGTTTGTCTTCCTTCAAGTTTCTGTCGGTTAAGTCTTATGATTGTGCATAGATGTTGTTTGTTATTTTTCAATGCTGAATAGTATTGCATTGTATGAATATGCCATGATTTATTTATCTCTTCTACTGTTGAAGGATATTTGGGTCATATTTCATTTTTTGGCTATGATAAAGCTTCTATAAGTATTTTCTTTTGTGCTACTAGGAATTGAACCCAGTGTACTTTACCACTGAGATACATCCCCAGCCCTTTTTATTTTTTATTTTGAGATAGGGTCTTGATAAGTTGCTTAGGCTGGCCTGGAACTTGCGATTCTCCTGCCTCAGCCACCTGAGTTACTGGGATCACAGGTATGTTCCACCACACCTAGTTTATAAACATGGTTTTATGTGAATTTTAGTGCAGATATAAATTTATTTATTGTGGATATGTTGTAGGAGTTGAGCTGCTGGGTCATAGGGAAAGAGGTAGTTTAAGTTCAGTCAATACTTTCAACAGCTTTTTAAGTTCGTTGTATTAATGTGTACTCCTACCAGCAGCATATGAGTTCTCATTATCCCATCTTGTCAAACTTGATATTGTCAAATTGTAAACATATCTTTGTCATTTAGATGATTGTGTAGTGTTATTTCATTTCCATTTTCCTGACCATTAATAATATTGAGAACCTTTTCATTTGCTTATTAACTGTTTAGTTATTTTCTGTTGTGAAGTACCTGTTCAAGTCTTTCACCCATTTTATTTTTTCATACTGGAGATTGAATCCAAAAGCACTTTACCACTAAGTTATATCCCCAGTTCTTGTTCATTTTTTTCCTTTCATTTTTAGACAGGGTCTTGCTAAATTGCCTGGTCTGGCCTTGAACTTGAGATCTTTCTGCCTCAGCCTCCTGGGTCTCAGGGATTACAGGCATGTACTATGGTGCCTGACCCTTTCACCCATTTTTGACTGCTTTTTTCTCATTGATTTGTAGAAATTGTAGGATATTGATATTGCAAATATCTTCTCCCACTTTGTGACTGGCCTTTTCACTTTCCTAATGATGCCTTTTAATTAACCAAAATTATAAGGTTAAATGAAGTCTAGTTTATTGATCTTTTCATGTTTAGTATTTTTTTTAAAGAGAGAAGGAAAGTGTGAGAGAGAGAGAGAAAGAGAGAGAATCAATTTTTATTGAGTTTTTCACATGGCTTTCGTTGCTCAGACTCTTAGTTGTGTACTTGGGTGCTGGGGTTTGAACCCATGTACTTGCACATGCCAGGCAAGCGCCATAACCACCAAGCCACCGAGCCACCACTCCAGCCCCATCATGTTTAGTATTTTTTGTGTTCCATTTGCAAAAATTTTTGTCTGAATTAAGGTCAGGAACACATTTTCCTCTGCAATTTCTAGGCAATTTAATGCTTTGCATTTTACAATCAGGTCTGTTGTTCATATGGAATAGATATTATGGTGTGAAGTAGAGATTAATAATTTTTTCTTCCAATTGATTTATAATCATTTATTGCACTAATACCTTTATTACACATTGGGTGACTATGTGTGTGAGTCTTCCTGGACTCAATATTTTTCTATTGGTCTAATTGTCTAGGCTAAAACTTGTCACACATAATTTTTTATTTTAGTTGAACCCAGGGTCTGGCACATGCTAAACACACACTCCACCACTGAGTCACACCCCCAGCCTGCACACTGTTTTAATTTCTCTAGCTTTGTGTACTACATTTTGATATTTTGTAGTGAAGTCCTTCAACTTTGATCCCTTTTTTGAAGATCATCTTGGCTATTTTGTAATCAATTCACTTGTTGTTTCCAAAGTCTCTCCTAACTGCTAGCATTTTGAATGGAGTAGCACTGAATCTATAGATCAATTTGAAGAGAACTGAAATCTTTATAATATCGAATATTCTGAATATGTTCAACCATGTACATGGTAATTTTTATGTGGAGGTCTCACTCATTTTTGTTAGAGTTATTTTTAGGCATTTGGTATTTTTTGATATAAATCATTTCTAAAAAAATTATCTTCATAAAGAAATACAACTGATTTTTAAACATTAACCTTTAGTTTTGTGACCTTGCCAATTCTTTTGTTTTTTTTCTGTTTTCTTTGATAGCCTGTATAAGTAGACTTTTTAAAAATTATTCTCGTTGGGGCATTGTTATATTTCTTAAGTGTAAGGAGGCATCAGTTCTGGAAAAATTTTTGCCATTATTTTAGTTAAATTTAGCTCCTTCACTTTTCTTTTTTAAAAAGTTCTCTCATTTAGATACAGCAGTGTAAAATTGCACATTAGTAAAGAGAGTGAACAATCTGCAGAACAAAGTAAAAGAAAAAGATTACTTCCAAAGAAACGGTAAGTAGACTGGCACCCTGTTTCACATCAGCAGAGATAGAAGCCAAAAACAGTGAAGTAGTATATTTGAGTCACTGAGAGAAAATATCGACCTAGATTTCTGTATCAGGCTAAACTTTCATTTGAGAGAGAGAGAGAGAGAGAGAGAGGGTGAAATAATGGAATTTTCAGAGAAAGACTCAGATAATGAAATACCCCCATAATTTTACTAAGAACTACTAAATGATACATGTCACAAGAGAGAATGCAGAATAAAATATTAGGGAGAAGAGGAGAGCTAGCAACACTATAAATCTGGAGAGATTTAAACAAATTTCTCAGATTTTCATGAACAGTTTTCATTTCACTAATGCATTTGAAATCTTGTATTTAAAGGAATGCTTTTCTGAAAAAAAGCTGAAAATTTCAAATTGAATTAAAGAAATAAAATATTGGAACAGACCAGGATTCCTTAATCACAATGAGTAAAATTAAATCATGCCACATGAAGAAGTACCTAGATGGAGAAGTTCTAATAATCCCGAAAATACAGATTCCCTCTATACAAATTAGTGTAATGAATAAAAAATAATTTTCTATTCCCAAACTCATTTTATGACAACTGCATTTTTTTTTCTAAAGAGAGATGGACAATGAGAGAGAGTGAAATAAAAGGGAATCAATTTTCATTTATTTTTTTATGTGGCTTTCATAGCTCATGCATATCGTTGTGCACATGGTGCTGGAGTTGGAACCCGCATCTTCAAGCACACCAGACAAGTATCATAACGGCTAAGCCACCTCTCCAGCCCCGCAACTGCATAATTTTGATAAAAAATAAAATGTATGAGAACAATGCAAGGAAATTTAGGAAATAAATATCAGCAAACAAAAGTTTGCAACTGTTTGTTATGGTCAAATACATCATATTTAAGTTGCTTTTACTCCCGAAACAAAAGGCAATAACTGCAGACACAAAATATATAGTTAAGGTCTGGAGTGGTGGCTCAGTGGTTGGAGCACTTGCCTCGCATGCACAAGGACCCCAGTTTGAACCCCAGCACCACATACACAACTAAGTGTCAGAGAAACAAAGGCCAGATGAAAAAAGTAAATAAAATTGATTCACTCTCTCTTTCTTTCTCTCTCAAAAGATGTATATATGTGGTTAATTTATAAACCAAGAACTGTTCCTTAAGCTGAAAAGGGTGTCTGAAACTCACACTCAGCGTCACACTTAGTGGTCAGACACTTATAAAGAAAACAGGCTCTGCTCTGCTCTGCAGACACATCTTTTATTTGGGGTTTATTTAGGAAGACGAGGGAGTGTTCTTCTTTGTATCCTGAAAAACTCTATTTGAAAACTTTTATACTCAGTGATAAAGTGCAGTTCATGTTAGAAAAGCTGTCATCTACAAATAGTTTATTCTTATTTGTCAAGCAGTTCATTCAAGCACTTCCAGGTATGGAGACTAGATGTTTGGTTTTGACATTTAGACAAAGACAGACTGCCTGTGTTTTAGAGCATTCCAACTTAAACTCTTTCTAAATCTGGTTATATATACATTTCTTACAAGAGCTTATCCATATGTAAATAAAGTATGAAGTCACTGGAAAATCTATGACTGAGATATTGCCATTAAATTATGTAATAAGATAGCAATGATTGCTATGTAAACATTAGACAGAAACTCCTGCTGTTGCATACTATAAGAAAAACATTAAACAGGTATAAGAATTGGAAGTCAAGAAACAAAATGGTTGGTATTCATACACAATATAATTGTCTTTGTAGATAATGCAGAACAATTGGAATTAGTAAAAAATGCAATAAGTTACTAGATGTAAAACAGCTAAAGACATTTTATTCAGAGAAAAAAAGCAATTAGAAAATGGAACTAGAATAGAGATCTCATACACAATGCAACACAAATTATAAGGCAACTATTTATAAAGAGCAAATTTAGTAAAAAATATGTAAAAACCTTATTTCCTAAATAAATAAATAAACAAACAAATAAATAAATAATCACTCTGTACATGGATGAGTTTCCTCAACACCATATGGCAACTGTTCCTAAATTAATTTACCAGAATGGAATTCAAAAGAAAGTATTAGTATTTTTTTCATGAAACTTTGGATCCTGACAATAGTTTGAAGAACAAGTACAGATATCAAGTAGTTGCAGATAGCAAGCATTAGTTACTTCAAATATATTATTAAATATAGTAATTAAAACATGTACTGTAATGCAGGAATAGATAGACCTTTGGAACAAAATTAAATGCCCAGAAACAAGGACACATGAAATGTGGTGCGTTTCTTCCTTGAGTAACTGTTGAGCATTCCCCTTTTTGCTGATGGGGACTCCTTCAGGTTGTCTTCCAGGTCCTTTTTACATGATCCTAGCCGTTGTTGATGGCTAATTTACTATTTAGTATGACAAAATTTTCCTGACTCACCTGATACTCTTCTTGCTCCCAGCCTAGAGTTAGCTATTGCCTCAAGAAGTCTTGATTCATCCAATAGGAAACAGAATTTCAAGACTATGATCCATGTGTTGGGTGTTCTTTGCCACTGGGTTGGTCATTGCTTTTAGGACTTTTCAGTGAGCAGAGTTAAAAAATTAAATGTATACTGTATCTAAACATGCATATACATATACACACAATACAATGTATATATATCATATAGTCATATATATGTGTGTATATATACATACACATAGATTATATTTAAACATAAAAACCATTGGAATTCATATTGGTACTTCCCATTTCAATTCAAGAAAGACTTTTTCTTATGTTCTCATACATTAAGTCTAGGTCTCCTTCATCATCAGAAGCACAGATGTTAAGGACAGAAAGGATGTGGTGAAATGAGCCCATGTGAGCATCCCTTCAGGCTAATCCTACTGGGGATACCACGGAAGTTCTGTTTCCTATTGGATGAATCAAGACTTCTTGAGGCAATAGCTAATTCCAGGCTGGGAGCAAGAAGAGTATTAGGTGCAAACTGTGGTAACGGTCAGGGTGTCTTTGAATTGTGGTTATTAGAGAGGTCAAGGGGTGGCTTGGACAATCGTTAGCAACCTTCAAAAGTATGCAAATAGAGAAATAATCTAGGTCAAATGGTGTGATTGCTGTCAAAACACAGGATTAAGAAAAATGCGGTATTGCCCTCTTCAGTCAGATTGCTACCCCTAAACCTCTTCTATGTGACATTCTGGAGCTGGTGCTTGTACTGAGAACAAATTGTTTTGTTTACCATCACCATTTCTACTGCTTTGGCAGAGACATAATAAGTTCCCTATAGAGAATTATCTCCTCTTGCAATTTACTCTTTATGGAGGTTATCTACCCCCTAAGTAGGCATGTGACTCTGGCTTGATTAACCGGACTCTCCTGGAACTTGCAATCTTGATTGGAGTAGTGCAGAAAGGGTACAAGATGGTAGGACATCATTCATTTCTTTGATGGTTATGTGATGAGAATACTGATTATTTTCTTGGAGCCTTCCTGAGTCTTGACTTCCAGTTTTCCCCAAGTTGTTTTCAATTTTGTATTATGTTACCTACTATCTAATACATTCATTTTCTATTTAGAAATGGTTTCTGTTTGTAACCAAATGACTTTTACTGATTCAGAAATAGTGACAAGTTCAATCTATTTGAATTGCAGCTTTTTTTCCAACAATTCTGATCTTCCTTTTCCTGCTCTGTTTAAAAGTAGACTTTATAATTTGTTTATTGTCTGACTCCCTTACTAGAATGTAAGCACTAAGTGGGCATGAGTTCTTTATTTAATCTTTTTCTTTGACTCATGTTTACCAAACACTTTGGACAATTCCTGAAACATAGAAGGTGTTCAAGAAATATTTGCACATTTAATTAAGAAAGTTTTAAGCCCCTATCTTTTGAATCTCTTGATTGTATGAAACAATAACGAGTGCTCAATTCATTGTAAAACCTTGGCATGTTTTTACTGCAGATGGTTTTGGATGTCATCACTTTGCGGGTTGGGAGAAAATGTAATTACATGAAGGACAGTAACCAGCTGCTGTCTACCTCCAAGGAAATGAATAAACTCTGGCTCAGATAGTTAAAGTTCTATATGATTTTCCAGGTTTTAATATATTTAACCAAAGCCTATTTTACTCTGTAGGGGAAAATTTGAAAATATCGATGACATAATAAGGTAAAAGCAGATTTGACTAAAAGATTAAAAATAATGCACTTTTTAATAAAAAATATAAAATTCAAAGGTTGCACTTTTTCAAATGAATGACATACCACCCAACTGAGACTGAATGCTGTAACCAGGAGCAGGCCCTCAGGTTGGCAAGGATGTGCAGCAGAGGCTGGCTGGTAAGCAAGTTGAGGCATCATTATAGAAACTGTGTTCAGAATGAGGTTATTACCAGACCAGTACCATTGCTAGTGGAAGGTAAATTGAACAATTAATGTTGGACAGTGAAGAGCATTAGATTTATAAAGCAAGTATGATGGTCCACATGAGTTTTACATGCCTTTTGTTTTTTCCCATATTATCTTAAAAAAACCCCATGTATTAACACTCTCATTTCAAAAACAGAGAAACTGAAATGAGAAGTTAGTTAACTTATGGTCATATTAAAAGAAAGTGGCAGATCCAGAATTTGACTTAGGTTAACAGACTCTAAATCTCCTATTTTTTCACTATACTACCTGTTATGCAGCAAATTAGGCATTAAATTCAAAAGTATAGAAAATGAGCCACTTCTGCTGGGTAAGGGAGGTGGATAGCTACCACTCTCTCCTGGAACTCTAAACCTTGCTAATATTTTGTTGTTGGTGATGTTAGTATAAGGAATTGGAACTAGAGCCTTCTACTTCTGAGCTACATCCCCAGCCTTTTTTTTTTATTTTTGAAAGTGTGAAACAGTCTTGCTAAATTGCTCAATCTTGTGATCCTTCTGCCTCAGCTTCTGAGTAGCTGAGATTACAGGCATCTGCTACAGAGTCTGTATAACAGTGATTTTTAAAAAAAAGGTATAAATACTTGAGGACAAGATAATGGGAGAGAAAATGGACAACAAAATTTTAGGACATTGATGAAGAGATGGGAGAGTGATAACTGACCAACCAGACTCAGGATGTCTGAATCTGAAGCTGGCAGTGGAGATAAGTGACAAATTGATTTCTGTGCGAATCCCCAAGGCTCAGTTAAAGTGGACAGCTCTGTAAGTGCAAGGAAAGTCCTCTGAATCTTGTCTCAGCTCCACAGAGCTATGTGATGGCTTGCTCCTCCCTCATCCTGGAAGACTGAAGGAAGATTCTCTGAAGATGGCAATGTAGAAAGTTACTGCAGGACCCCAGGCACTGCTGAGGACAGAGGATCATACTGGAAGCCAAGAAACTGTGAGTCCAAATTTCTACATGAAGTTTTGAAATCACTGGGTGCTGTCCCCTCATTGTGAGTATGGGCATAGTTGCGGCCAGCCAGGTCTATACTCTGCAGGAGAATTTGGACAATTATTTTTGGGAAATTTGAACAGCCCATGGCTTTCCAAGAGGAAAGACCTCATGATAGTAGCACCAAGGATTCGTTATTGCAATAGACTTCTTGTTTGCAATCAAAGCTCATGGCAAACCAGCTCCACATTTTCACTCAGTTTTCTTTCTTTCTTTTTAAAGAGAGAGGGACAGTGAGAGAGGGAGAAACAAAGGGAGAGAGAAAGGGAGAGAGAGAGAATCAATTTTATTTAGTTTTTCACATGGCTTTTGTTGCTCCGACATTTCTTTGAGTATGTGGTGATGGGGTTTGAACCTGTGCCCTCACACATGCAAGGCAAGTGCCATAACTGCTGAGCCACCATTCCAGCCCCCCGAACTCAGTTGCTAATCAACTTTTAAAATAACTTATTTTTTCTTAATTGTGATTAAGAAGCACATAACATAAAATTTCTCATCTTAACTATTTTATGCGTGATGTGCAGTGATAATAAGTATTTGATAGTATTCACATTGCTGTGTAAGAGATCTTTAGAACTTTTTCATTTTGCAAAATTAAAATGCTATATCCTTTGTACAACAACTTCCTCCCACCACAACCTCCATTCTTCTGTTTCTATGATTGTGACTACTCCTCATGTAACTAGAATCCGTACAGGCTTTCTGTTCTGTGACTGGCATACTTCACTTAGCTTAATGTCCTGCTGTTGTAGCATATCACAGAATTTCCATCTTTTAAAAGATTGAATAATATTCCATCTTTTAATAAGCTTGTACCTCTTAAATATGAGCAGACAATATATAATAACCAGGCATCAGAGGAATGTCTTCTGCATGAAAAACAGAAACACACACACATGTACGCATACACAGAAAGCTCCGAACTATTCAGGGGAAAGATAACTTTACAAAATTTTTAGCTAAAACTTTAGAGAATAGAAAATATTCCACATGGGAGGCAAGTATTGGATAATTGTGACAAAAAGGAGCAACAAAAACAAAACAAAAAACAAACAACAACAACAACAAAAACAAAAAACAAAACCAAAGAGAAATCTTAGGAAAACTCAAAAGGATGTGGGAATGTAAAGCTGGGGAAATTTCTAAGAAAGTGGAGGAAAAAGAAAGCATGAAAAATTAGAGAAAAATATATAAGAAAATGAGTAACAAGCCAGGAAATCTAAAATCCAAAATAAGAAGTGTTATACAAAGAGAGAACACAGAAAATGGGAGAAAATCATCAAAGTGATATACAAAAATCACATGAAGCACATGAATTTCTTAGTTGAAGGGCCCATCCTCTTCTCAGCACAATGGCATTTCATCATTCAATCTCAGGACCAGGGACAATGAGAGCACTCTGTCTTCACAGAGAGAGGAATTACAAAAACAATTAGAAATTAAAATGTTATCAGTATATAACAGTAGTGTTGGGAACTAAGATAATGGAGATGTCTTTAAAACCATAAAGAAGGGAGATTCAAGATGGTGGATTAGAGGATTTCCAGTTGCTCTGTGGCTTATGTTTCAAGCAGAGGGAGTACTGCTTTTCAGTGAGGTAGATGAAAGAGAGAATTCAGTGAAATTTTATATCAGACTGTCTTAGAGGCTCAGAAATTTGGGTGCATTGAAGAAGAAAAAGTACATTGGTAAAGAAAAAACAAGAAAGAGTACATTGAAACCAAGCGAGTTGTGGTAGTCAAGAGAGGGATAATATATATAGAGAAACATGAGGGACAAATTTGCCACCTAAAAGCCTATAGACCAGAAAAGCACTCATAACTTAGCTGATCCAGAGAATACATAGCAAACTGGTGTCTGAAAAGTGCTCTTTATTTCTCAACCGGCAAGTAGAGAGCTGAGGCAGGTGCTGTCTTGAGGAGGAATGCTGCTTCTTGATGCTGCCGGAGCCTGCAAGATCATAGCAACTGTTTTCATACTGTTCTGGCAAGAATCTACTGTGTGGCCTAGTCATATCTGGCAGAATGTGAGAGAAACAGGCACAGAGAAGATTGTACCCATAGGTAGTCCAGTCAGAAACACTGAAGGGAGTGCAACTTGGTTTCCCTTTGAGTCTGGAGGCTCATGTGACCAGGGTTGGGACACTGAACAGGCAGGTATGAATGTACTCAGGGAGTGAATCTGGGAAAGCCATATTTGTGGGCAACAGAATGTGTGAGATCTGTGGAGGGTTGGCTCCCCTGACTTGCAAGTAGAAATATAGGGAGGATCCTGAGATTCAGATTCCTATTGTGAGAAATAGGAAGTCTGATGGTCTATTTTCAGAAAATAGCCTTAAGGTTCACATATAAAAGGAAGCCATCTTAAGTAAGGGAACCATGAGGCTAGGAGGAAGCCATATTTAAAACTCCCCAACATATGTCTCCTTATATTTGTAAGTGCCACCCATTTCTGATACCCCTCCAACTTTCTTTGACTTTCCTACTCTGTCTACCTACTTCCTGTCACCCCTTCCTCTATCCTGCCTGTCTGCTTCCTGTGACCTTACTTCTTGTACCCACCCCTATACAATATTAGCCAAACATGTAGGTTTTACAATAAGCTCCTCCAATAAGGGTGAAGGGCAGCATTTACCTCAGGTTGAGGATAAATTCCCAGATTCCTTGTATCAGTTCACATTTCTTTTTGCCCTTTGGGTGAATTGAAATTCTTCATTACTCACCCACCTCTGACCATGTGTTTGTTTTATCTCACAGCCAATATTTTGACATTATGCATCTGCGTGGCCCTAAGGTTGTGTTGAGCTAATCTCTCCAACCAACGAAAGCCCAAAAATATGATTAGAACTAAGTGCCAGCCACTGGAATTCTCTTTTAGAATTGCAGAAGCCCCACTGTGGGAATGAATCAATCTTGTCTTTCTGGATAAAACTCCGATCAACAGTACTTCCCATTCCATCCTACTTCATACTGGTGAGAAGGAAATTTGAGAGCTATTTCAATTAGTTTCATTTTAGGCCATTCTAGTTGGTCTAGTTTGTCACCTTACTATCACATTTTGTTTTCTCTTAATGAATTCTATTTTTACTATTTTTAATTTTATGTAATACCATTTATGTTGTTGCAGATATTAATAAGCTTGGTGAGTGACAAAAATATGTATATATATACATATACATACACATATTTGTTCCCTTTTTTTCTTATTTCTTAACATTTTTTATGATAGCCATTTTTCTTTGTCTTTACTTTTGAGTGTTAGGGGTTTTGTTTGTTTATTTTGTTAATATGAGTTTCTCTTTCTCTCCTTTCTTCTGCTAACAGTCAAGTTCTCTTATTATGTCATTCTCCCTTTACTTTGTTTCCTATTTTTTCCTCTGCCTTTTTTATAACTATCACTTGCAACATCTCTTCTGCATTCTCACTGTTCACATTTTGGACATTCTAAACTTTTTGTCACCTTACTATCACATTTTGTTTTCTCTTAATGAATTCTATTTTTACTATTTTTAATTTTATGTAATACCATTTATGTTGTTGCAGATATTAATACAGTGAATGGTATAGTTGATTCTTGTTTTTTACTTTAATAACAGATTTACCTTTTGGATATTTATTTATTTTTTGCTAATGGCAATTACTGATCCCAACATTCCTGTTTTTGTGGAAATTAGTGTTATAGATGTCATATTAAGTACTGAATATTTACTTTAAAGTGGAATATTGTGTGTTTCAGTTGTTGCTATTGTTTGTTTCCCCCTTTTCTTTGAGATGTTAGGAATCTGTAGGGACACCATAAATTCACGAGGTAGACACTCATCTGCTGAACTCAACCTAGTCAAGAGAGCACAACTTGATCCACACACTAATTAAGCACACTCAAACATCAGCGATACTTTAGTACAAAGAATAGAATAGATAACCCTCCCAAACTAAAGAGCAATACACTTTTGAATGTTGCATGTGTGACAGAAAAAAAATCAGGGGAGAAATAAAAAGAATTCTTAGAATTAAATGAGAGTAGTGATATAATATACCAGAACCTCTGGGACACTATGAAGGCAATTCTAAGAGGAAACTTTATAGCTTGTGTGCCTACATAAGGAAATTGGAAAGGTCACAAATAAGCAACCTAAGGCTGCATCACAAGGCCCTTGAAAAAGAAAAACAAACCAATTCCAAAATCATTAGAAGAAAGGAAATAATTAAATTCAGAACTGAAATTAATGAAATTGAGAATGAAAAAAACAATACAAAGGCTCAATGAAACAAAGAGTTGGTTCTTTGAAAAGATAAACAAGACTAATAAGCCAAACTTACTAAACTAACCAAAAGAAAAAGAGAAGACCCAAGTTAATAAAATTAGAGATTAAAAAAGGAGCAATCACCATAGTTGTGATAGAAATCTGAAGGATCATTAGGGACTATTTTGAAAACTAATACTCCAATAAATTGGAAAACTAGAAATGGTCACATTTTTAGACATGTATGATCTGCTAAAGTTGAATCAGGAGGTAATAGAAAACTTAAACTAATATTAGTAATGAGATAGAAGGAGTAATAAAAAGCCTTCCAAAAATGAAAAGCCCAGGATCAGATGGATTGTTAGTTAAGTTATACCAGAACTTTTAAGAAGACTAATGCCAGGCTGGAGCAGTGGATCAGCGGTTTTGGTGCTTGCCTGGCAAGCTTGAGGACCTGGGTTCAAACCCCAGCACCACGTACACAAGTGTTAGAGCAACTAAGGCCATGTGGAAAACTAAATAAAGTTGTTTCTCCCTTGCTCTGTTTCTCTCTCACTGTCCTTCTCTCTTAAAAAAAAAAAAAAAAGAAGAAGACTAATGCCAATGCACCTCAAATTATTGTATTCATTCTATGAAGCTAGTATCACCCTGATACAAAAATTAGATAAGGGCACATCAAAAAAAGAAAACTACACACTATATCCTTGATGAACGTAGTTGCTTGGCACCATTCATGATAAAATTACTGAAGAAACTAGGGATACTTCAACATCATAAAGGCTGTATATAACAAACCCCAAACCAACATCAGCAAGACTCCCAAAGTGAAGGAATTAAAATCAAGAATCAATGAGTGGAGTGCCATTAAATTAGAAAACTTTTGCTCAGCAAAGGAATTGGTCAAAATCGTCGAGAGAGAACCTACGGAATGGGAGATAATCATGGCTAGATTCCTCTGATAGTGGACTAATACTCAAAATTTACAAAGAACTCAAAAACCTTAATATCAAAATCATAAACAATCCGATCAATAAATGGCCAGAGAGCTAAATAGAAACTTCTCAACAGAGGAAATCAACCAAGCCAATGAGTACATGAGAAAATGTTATAAATCACTAATAATCAGAGAAATGCAAATCAAAACTACATTAAGATATCACCTCACATCTGTCAGATTGGCAAAAGTGAAGAAAATAAACAATAGATGCTGGAGGGGCTGTGGAGAGATAGGAACACTAGCACACTGTTGGTGGAACTGCAGACTGGTACAGCCACTCTGGAAAGCAGTGTGGAGACTCCTCAAAAAATTAGGGATGGATCCACCATATGATCCAGCTATCCCTCTTCTGGGTATTTTCCCTGAAGAGCTAGAATCAGCACATTACAATGACACAGCAAAATCAATGTTCATAGCAGCTCAATTTGCTATAGCTAAATTATAGAACCAACCCAGATGCCCCTCACTGGATGAATGGATCTTAAAGTTGTGGTATATATATATATTGTGATGTTTCTACTCAGGTATTAGTAACAATGATATTATGGCCTTTGAAGGTAAATGGATGGTAATGGAAGGAATTATGCTGAGCAAAAGTAGCCAAACCAAGAGACTCAAGGGTCAAATGTTTTTCCCTCATTAGTGGAGGCTAGCTCAAAACCAAGGCTTAGGTGAAAGGTCAAGCTCATGTACTAGACTCACCAAAGTTGAAGCAACACACAATCTAAGGGAATAATAGATATGTAGGTGAGGGGGGTAGTGGGGGAGAGGCAGGAGGGAGTGGAAAGGGAGGGATGATAGGGAGGGATCTAATAGGGAATCACCTATGTAGTTTTCTCTTTACTCCTCCA
>PVKS010014970.1:8431-47204 GCA_004027875.1 Aplodontia rufa | reverse complement strand
TTTTATATTGGAAAGATTCTATAGTATTTCTGCTTGATATAAGGCATCTATTATAAAAATTCCCTTAGGAAAAGCCTCAAAAAATCACCATTAAAAATGCAAGTCTTGGCAAAAGTGGAGGAAGGAAGACGAAGCCACCTGGCTCAGGGTAGCCTGCTTCTCAGACATCCGGTTCCAACTCCAAAAGCTTGTGGACTCCAGGCTGAATTTGCAGTCAAACATAAAATCCTCATTAAGAACCAGGCCTTCGAGGTTACCAAGGTTAGTTGCTTTGGTGCTTGGAGGATGCTGACTACACCAATAGTGACATCTCACCTAATGAAACTGTCAATGAGAGGCCAGAACCTTGGAGTTTAGGCTGCATAATCAGAAAGAGCGTGGGATGTGGACTTCTGATTCCCTGCGTCATTTATAGTTTTCCACCTGGGATGGAGCCCCTAGCAAGCATATTTCTATGTTCCAGGTCAGAAACTACCTAGTTACAACTCTGTGCCATCCCTGATAGGAAATCATGAATGTTCAACTTATGAAGTGCCAGACACTCTGACCGACTCTAGTTCATGTAAATGAGTGAAAATTGGCAAGTGCTTAGGATTCGTGCCTACCATGTTATAGGCACTCAGAGAATAGATTTCTTATTATTGTATTAGTTATTTTTATGATCACATTGAACAATCAGGTTCACCATCCTTTTTGCTGATGAGAAACCTGATATCCACAGAGGTTCAAGCCTCGTACAGTCAAAACAAGGTGCAAACATGTCAAAGGGACCCAGGAGCCAATGTGGAGCAATTCCCAGTTACCAAAGCTGGAACAGCATTCTTTTATGGTCAATGAATTATCTTTACATAAAAAAAGAAATTGCAGTGTTTGTTGGGTATTTCATGTATTTTCTTCTTTGAAAGGGCCTAAATTCTTGCCACAAGCAACTGAGCAGCTTCTGTCTGTATCTGCTTGCTTCCTCTGTGTGTGCTGGGCAGTCCTTAGCTTTCATTAGCTAGAAAGCAGCAAGTTTTTGTTGTTTAGCATCACAAATGTCTTTACTGAAAGAAGCCAATTTTTGCTCCAGGAGTTTGGATCCACTTGTTGTACTCCGTGAAAATAGCTCAAGGCCTCCTCATAGATGGAGATGGAAGGACTTGCAAATAGTATTTTAGCAATTATTTTTTGGTACCAAGGCATTTGAGCCAATATGTAGCACCATAGAACTCTTAAGGCAACTGAAGTAGCATCTTTAGGGTTCAATTTATTTTGTTTCTTAACATGCTTCTTTATAAGGTAGGCACTTGCAAATTTTAACCTTGATGGCTTCATAATCTCCAACATCGCTAATGCAGAGTACATACCACTTCCAAGCAGCAAAACTTGATCCATTGTTTTTCTAGTGCTCCGTTTGCAAGCTCTAAGGCTTCTCACACAAACAGGTTTTTTTTTTTCTCATTTTCTTTCCTTTTCTAAAGTCTTGCTAAGCTGAGCTATATTACTGTGATGCCCAGGCCAAATGCTACAGGAACACTACATCATCACTTTCCTCATATGGGGTTGGTAACAGACAGCAATTTTCTATTTCTCCACTTTCCTATAGGTAGACAGCTTGTTCAAGGGTTTCTTCAACTTTGGCTTGGCATGAACCGTAGCAGTCTGAGAAATGACTTGGTGAGTTTCAAAATCCAGATAAGTCAAGGTTGGGACACAAAGGCCTCATTTCAAAGTTTTTGGGTTTCCTATTAATGCAGAGCTGCAGAATCACTGAGGCTGCGTTCCCCATGGCTGCCCAAAGTCCTGGGCTGCTCAAGGTCCTCCTCAGGACCAAGGTGCTGGGGTGGCTCCAGGTTGCAAAGCAAGAAAGTGCCACAGTGTGGAGGCCAGCACCATGATCTGCACACAGCTTCTCATCTGGCCCTATACACTATGGCCTGCTAGGGAGCAGGGTGGGAGAAAGGCCTCTCCATCTTTCCTGATATATAAGCCTCCTCCCACTTCCCAGTCAGCACCTTGTCCCCAAAGCAGGGAAAATGTGAACAGCCAAATCGGTAAGGTAGTATTGAATTTAACCCAAAGTGTAAAATAAATATCCATGAGTCAGTACTCATATAAATAAATGATTGAGCAAGTAAATAAATGGGAGAGAAGAGACAAATCTGTACAGAATAATTCTAAATAATTTATGAAATGATCCACCCCATAGGAAGTGCAGCTAAATCTTTCCGTGTTAGTCAGCTTTGTGTTACTACAGCAGAATGCCCAAGGCAGCTCACTTAATGCAAGGAAATGGTTTATTCAGCTCTCAGTTTTGGAGGTTCATGTCCAAGATCGGGGAGGCCCCATTGGTTTGGACCTTTGTAAGGAGGATGCTGGATTGTAATGATGGCAGTGTGTGTTGGAGTGAGTAAACACGTTTCACACCAGGAAGGAAGAGGAGGAAAGGGACAGAGAATGAGGATGAGTGGTGTCCCACATGCCTTTTGAATGCACACTCCCAAAAAACCTAAGGACCACCTGCAAGGCCCTACTTCCTAAAAGTTCATAGCATCTCCCAATGGTACCAATTTACATGGGGACACTACCCCTTTCAAACCAAAGGACTTTTGTTCCCAAAGAATAGAACATAGGAAATGAGGAAAAAAATTTTACAGTAACAAAAGCTGGCAAATTCATTATTTTGGCCAGGCTATCAAAACCATCACCAAAAAGTCACGCTGATAATGTGCCCCATTGGGATGAGAATGATGGGATGTGGTAAGAATGAGGCTGTATTTCAGGAGTTTTCTGCCTCAAAACCTGTAATTCTCATCTAACCATAAGAAAAGCATCCTATAAACTTAATTTAAGAGACAGTCTGCAAAGTATCTGACCTGTACTGTTAAGGACAATAAAAACAATAGTCGGGAGGGGCTGGTAGATGCGGCCCTGGAGATCTTCAGAACAGGGAAGTTGTCTGTATCATGTTATGATAGTGGTACACGTCATTAGAGAAGGCCCAATTTCACGAGTGAACCCTAACGTACCAGGGGGGGCTTTGGGTAATAATAGTGTGTCAATGCAGGTTCATCACCTGGTGGAGAATGTAGAGAACAGAGTGAGTTGTGCACATGGCAGAACAGGAAGTGGATAAGTAATCTCTGTATCTTCCTCTCAATTCTGCTGTGAACTTAAACTGCTCTAAAAGGTGAGGTCTAAAACAAACAAACAAAAAACCAAAGTAAAAAACAAAAACAAACAACCCCCCCCCCATAAAATCCAAGAAAGTCTGAGAGAGTTTCACAGACCAGCGGAACCTAAGGAGACGTGAGCACTTAATGTAATAGGGTATCCTAAACGAAAGCATGTGACAGAGAAAGACCATCAGGAAAAAACTAGTGACAGCTGAACAAAGTGTGGGGTTTAGCAAATGGTAATGAACCAAGTGGGTTTCCTGGTGGTAACAAATGTCCCATGGTGATAGAGGCAATTGCGTGTAGAATTCATGGGAACTCTGGACTATCATTGCAACTTCCCTTAAATCTAAAACTCTTATTAAAAAATTTAAAAAATTATAGATTACCAGAGTTCATGTCTTAGTCTTTGTATCTATAGCCTAGATTCTTTCTATAGTTTATAGACCTATGTTTATTGAAATTAAGCTTTTGAAATGTATTCCATTGTTAAATCATAATCTTCAGAAAGACAAAAGTGTGGTTCTCAGACAAACATAATGTGTGTCAAATATTTTATTCAATTCATTTACTTAATGAAGGAAAATAATATTTGTGAATATAGGTATATATAAGCATCCTAAAATGCTTGGATAAGATTTCTGGGTTAGAGACAATGCTAATTAATATCTCTAAGGGCAATAAATAGAACCATTGGGGTTTTCTGTTTAGCTGGCCAGAATTTTTTTGAGTTTCAGTCTGTAAAGAACTCTAAATTAATCTCTGCCCTTTACAGAGGTGTAAAATAGAAAGTCAAGCTCAGTAGAATACAGAACAAATCTCAGTAATCTCTTTTGTTTATTTTAAAGCTTGGGGGCATTTTGATTATAAGTCTTTCTCTCAACTTCAGTGATTATAAATAATCTTCAATGATTATTCTTAGTTGTATAGAGAGGTTGATGCCCTTATGTTTGGCCTGATTTTTACAAAGGTACAGCAAGAGTGTTAATTAACCATGTCAACCTCCTTGAGCTGTTTTTACAAATCCAGAGGTATATAAAACATTGGGATCTACTAAGACCTGAAAATTAGTTCTGTCTAGAAATTTTCATAATGAATTGTAAATTGGACTTTTAAAGGCTCAGCTTATTAGGTCTTGTACCCAAAGGCTAGAAAACCAAGCTGAGATATTCTGCCATATTTGACCTGCAATTTCAAAAATCTGGATCAGTTCTTTTTGAGGTCTTCTAAATTTGCTGTAGTTCCTGGTTTGGCTAGGACTGACCTTCCTCATCCCCTCTGGGATTGGGTTCTGATCCTGATTTCTTGGGAGGACTGTCATACCTTGGCTTCATGTGGGAAGCCACTCCTTATTCCTCAGGAAGGACTTGTGATACTTGATTTAAATAGTATTAGTCAAATATGCCACTCTAGATAAGGCCTAGTTACACAATGTATTTGTCCAATTTTATTCTGGTGAAGAAAAAGAGGATGGATTTCTATTGATACTATTCAAATAACTTCATTGCCACGAAAAACAAAGGAACCTAGTAAAAGTCTTGAATTTTGAGAAGCAGGTGAGAATCAGCAGCCATTTAAAAATGTTTCATTGTAGTTCACAAAGGTAGAATATATTAAATTGAAGGTCAGTGGGAGGGGAGACAATGGGAGGGGAATGGGGGTGGATATGATCATAGGATGATATTTGCATGTATGAATATGTTATGTAATTCTGTATAATTAAAATGCATTAATAAAAGCTGAAGTTCAGAGATGGGTTAAGGAAATAGAAAAAAGGCTTCATTATATATCCATAAAATTTAAAGCTACACAGAACAAATCTGCCTGCCACTGTTATATTGTCATTTAGGTTTTCCCAAAGTCCTGTGCAATCCAGTGGTAGCTTCCTGCCTCACCTCTCCAGAGGTATCATTACATAGAAGCTTCCTGGGTCTGTCATGTGGCATCTACTGCTAATCACTCCCAGAGTTTAAGGAGAGTGCTTTTGTTCCTTCATGGAAAAGTCCGGAAGGACAAGGGATGGGCAGAGACAAACAAAATTTCTCAAAACTCTAATAAATGCATTAGAGGACATAGGGCAGGATACATAATACATTTCATGTTTCTGCATGAGCGATAAAGAGACAGACAACAAAAGTATTTCTTTTCCTGTTAATACCTTTTTGTTCTCTTGCTGATAAGACTGCTGTAGAATCTGATAGAAAATGAGCTCACCTTAGTCAGGCCAGTACCAGAGTTGAATTCCCATAAATCTGAGGTGTATGTATTATGGTTGTTGGAAACCATGATCATGTTTTCACATTTTCCTGCATCTGAAGCATTTATCCTTCTCCAGAGCACATGGAAAGGCGGTGAGGCTGGATGGAATGCCAGGCACTGGAGAAAAGCATTGCAGAGCTAAGAGGTCACTGGTTACCTGCTGTGACAATGATCCAGTAGGCAACAAAATTGTACAAAATCATGTTACTAATAATACAGAATACTGAGCCAGACAAATGATCACATACCTAATGGAAGAAGAATATTTGTTATCTGTTCCCTTTATTTCCATTGTATTTCCAGGAATCAAAACTCATACCGGATTTATTTCCAAAGTAATTGGATTACTCATCTTGCTCTAAAGCACATTTAAATATTACTTAAATTTAAAAGTGCATGTGTGGAAAATAAATGAAGACATGTTAATGGAAAAATCAATTGGCCACTGGGACTTACTAGAGTAGAAGACAATATTGATGTCACATTCCCTAGTGGCAGGGTGTGGCCACCATCCATGGTGCATCTCCAGCTGGCATTTCATACTTTGTCTACAAAGAATTCACTTACATTTACTAGGTTTTGCTATTTTTTTTGATACCACTTTTTTCCTGACTATTTACTTTATCTGCATTTACTATCTGGGAATTAGTTCAACCTCCTTTATAACAGAAGCTGCTGTTTAGTTTACTGTGTTCATTGAAATACAAGCCTGTCTTTAGTTTTTACAGAACTGCTGTGTAGTCTGGAGCTTCATTTATTAATACCTTTGTTGCTCTTGTAGCCTGATCCATATCAGTGTTCACAAATAGCAACATCTTTCTTTTTAGCTATGTGATTTTATAACTTTTATTTTTAAGGTAGAAAACAAATCTTTCTGGATTTTAATACCTGGTATTCTGTATTTAAATAAACAATATTCTGCTTGCACATAGAAAACTACATTACCATCACTTTCTATAAAATTACAATGAAAAGCACAGTGCTTTTCTTTGGTTTCCTTATGAAATTGGAATAAATCTTATTACACCTGTGTCCTATACAATGTTGATACAAAAAATAGTTAAATATTGAATTTCCTATTTGGTTGGCACTACCAGAGAAACCCTAAGATCTCTGATTACACTTAAGCCCCATCTTTTCTGAAGTGTCTTTGGAAAGATGAATAATTAGAATGGCCTTCTCTGGAGCATGCTCTTCTGATGGTAAACCAATGTACCCATCCCCGAAATGGAGGCGCACCAATACTTCCCCTTGGATACCTCTCCACATGTGGTTTTTACCTCTTCTGTGTGAGGAGGACATGTGATAAACCTACCAGTCCATTGCCAAGCCAGAGAGGTATTCAATCTCTCTGCTGGCCCCACTCTAATTAAATGTGGATTTCATGGAAACCACAACCCAGGCTTTTTATGAATTCAGAGTATGCTGGCTTCATTATTCTTGTCAAGTGGCAAAACTAGACCGTGACAGATGAGTTTCTGAGCATTTGCTGATCATTCATCTACAAAACATAATAGTTTGATTCTTTCACTTAGGGCTATTTACAGAAACAGAAGTTGATTAATTGAAGCACTGGCACTGGATAAATTCTCATTCTCTTTCTCCTGAATTTGCTCTCAATGTATCTGAAGTAAATCATCATAAATAATACATTTTCTAAGGAGGAACACTGTGACCCATTCTCTCTAGAGAAATTATATAATTTCTTGAGCCTCAAATAAGCATGTAAGTATCTCTTTAACTCTATTTTATCTTTGTTAGGCATATATTTGCATATATTAGAGACCGTGTAATGTTTCAGATATATAGATGTGACCAAACTTAAAAGTCTCATGAAACAAAGGGGCAGTAATAATCATGATAATGCCCAACACTTATTTAATATCAAGTATGGAATAAATATTGCAGATGTGTTATTTCCGACCCTATTCAACAACTCTGATACATAAGCCATCATTACTCACTTTCGAAAAGAGGAAATGGAGACACAGTGATTAAGTGATTTATCCACAAAGCACTAGTATGTAAGAGCTGGACTATAAGACTTTGCTCTTAATCACTGTGTTAGATCATACTGTAGTGCAGTAGAATTAGATCACAAGTAGATGGTCCAGTAAGTGGACAAATGATTAATATTTTAATTAATATGATTATTAAATGTATTTTGATTCCTTACTAGTTTCAAAGGTATCTTCTGTAACAATTTTGCTTTTTACTATCACATTTATGGGGAATAAGAAATTGGCCCATTGTTGAATTACTTCTGCTTCACCTCACTGAGCTGTGAGTTCCAGATTACAGAAATGTCAACTTGAAAGTCATATTGTGGAGCTATAGCCACAGGGCCTGATGCTTGCCCTTTAAGAAGGGAGAGAGGACTTACTCCTTCCTGCTTGTTTTTCTATGATCACTGCCTATTATCAGCCAATATTAATGTTTAACTCAAAGGGTCTTTGGCAAGGCTACTAGAGTCCCCCATGGATCACAGAGCATCACACATACGTAGACCCAGGCCTACAGTAAAATGCTCTGAAGAATTTTACTTGTGGCAAGACAATCCTTCTGGGTTTTATAATGATATTCAGAGGACTGGGGACATTAAGGGAGAGTTGTAGACCTTTCTTTTCTTCTTTAATCCATTAAAATGACCAGGAGGTAGTAGCTCTGCAGAGCAAGGTAAGAGGAAAAAAGGAGAGAGAGTTGTTCGGGAATTTGGTGCTCAAACATTCTGCATGTCTATCTGTGGGGTTGTTAGTACCTGCAGGCCTTGTCCTGACACCTTTTCCTGAAAGATGACAATGATGGGGTTGAAACCATGCCAGAGTGAGTCAGGAAGTCAGACTTTGCTTCTCACTAGCCTTGTGACCTTGGGTTTGTCACTTCACTCTCTGGACCTACCTTCCTCATCCTCCAAGTGGGTGTCATTCCTGAGACCCACTGGTGCCATGTGGAATCTGTGTTCTGCTGTGTGATGACGGTGGTATTTAGCGAGAGGTTGGCCTCTAGGGCAAGAGGTCTGCTGCTTAGGAAGCTGTCAGATTACTTAGCATACTTTTCAGGATTTTTGACATTTCACTCTGAACTATCGTACTTACGCACAACTTCTGTAAAATCCACATCATAGCCTCCGCCTGTGCTGCCTATCTTCTGGATAAGAGAGTGGGCCAAATTGTTATCCTCGGCAGCTCACTGGTATATTTAGCAGTGGAATAAATGTGGCTTTATCAAGCTTTCAGGAACAATGCCACTGTTTAATTTAGCATCTAATTACAATATCCTGCTTCGCTGACAAGTTGCTGGGCTCTGGCTGAGGAAACTGAGTGGAAAATGTGACAGTTTTGCCTTAAGTTTCAAAGTTTATTTTACTCTGAGTTGTTCCTTTTAGCTTCAGTCTTTCCACCTGGCCCTAAGAGGGATGTAGTGGGAAAAACAGCAGGATGGTCTGATGGTTCAGATCCTGAAAACCATGAAAGTCAATTCCCTGGGCTTTTTCTTCTTTGACTTAAATCTATACTATTGACTCTTCTGCTGAGAAAATCCCTGAGTCTCAGGCTGTATGTGTTTCCTATTGTTGCTGTAACAAATGACTACAAGTTTTGAGGCCTAAAACATAACAAATGCATTCTCTTACTCAGGTTAGGAAACAAACAAAAGAATCTTATGAGGCTAAAATCAAGATGCTTGCAGGATTCTCTTCCTACTGGAGACTGTAGGGGAGAATCCATTTCTTTGCCTTTTTCAGCTCCTAAAGGCCTGCAGTTTACCTTGACTGGTGGCCCTTTCTCTATCTTCAAGCAGCAGCACTGCAGGCAATGCTTCCTTCAACACATCTGTTCTTGCTCTGGTCCTTACCTCCCTCTTATGACAATCCTTATGATTACCTTTGGCCTTGTCAGAAAGTCCCCTCATCTCAAGATTCTCTCTCTCTCTTTTAAAGAGAGAGGGACAGTGAGAGAGAGAGAGAGAGAGAGAAAGAGAATCAACTTTATTTAATTTTTCATGTGGCTTTAGTTGCTCTGACACTATGTTGTGTGCATGGTGCTGGGGTTGAACCCACGTTCTTGTGCATGCCAGGCAAACACTGTAACTGCTGATCCATTGCTCCAGTGCGAGCCACTGCTCCAGCCCCTCAAGATTCTTTAATCACATTAATAAAAGTCCCTTTTTCTATGAAAGCAACATAGTTATAGGTTTCCTGAATTAGGATGTGGGCATCATATATGGGGTCAGCAGGCGGAATTCTTCTGTCTACCACACCACCTCTCTAGGGCACTGATGCACTTAAAGCTCACTATGGTGTCTGAGTTCCAACTATCATTTGGGGTTGCCTGACCTCTGCCTTCCTACAGACCCTTGTCTCTTCATAATCTTCACCTGTATATTTTCTTCTTTGACTAGCTTATCTTGGAAATCCAGTCCATCTTAGCAGATTAAAGAGTAGCTGTATATACACTGTCATGTCAACTCAATGAGGTAGCGACTTCCTTAACCCACAGTTAACATATCATGAGAGCCTCACACAAAAAGACATTCACCCAGGACTTTCCAACTAATTGGTGGCAGAAATGGAATCTGAAGTCAAAAGACTATTCTAACTGCTGGACATACTGCCTCTCCATCAAGTGGAATGCTCTCTGTCTTGAGAAAGGCCTTGTTTCTGTTCAAGAATAAGGGGCACATCAATTGTTCTTGGCATCAGCCCTCAATTCTGGATTTCATTGCTTTCCACATTCTTTGGGACCTTGGGCCATCACTTGGTTCTCATTCTCTTTAACTTACAATGGGTTCACACCCAAAATACTTTCTCCAAAATAGCCTATGTTTTCCCATTGTTCCACCAAATGTATGTCCTTTACCATATATACATATATATATATATAGTATAAATATATATATTGTATACAAATGTATAAATATGTGTGTGTGTGTGTGTGTGTATATACACACACATTTCTTATTTTATTCCTTGGTTTCCTACCATGTGGGTCATGTAAAGAAGAAATTCCCTCTTGCTCAGACTATCTGGAAAATGTTGCTTTGCTGGTCATACATTGCATCTTGGAAACTTCTCCTCTTTGTCTTTCTAAAACAGTGTAGACTTTTGATTCTTCCCTTACTGGTTGTAAATTCTGTATTTGGTTTCTGCAAGGGTTTGAATGAAATTTAAGTACCATTTTAACAATGTTGAGAGGTAGGGTCCACAAGAGGTGATTAGGACATGAGGGCACCATTCTAATAAATGGATTAAAGCCATTTTTGTGGGAGTGAGTTAGTTTATAGAAGGGATAATTTGGTCTTCTTTTCCACTCTCTGTCTCATATGCTCATTTTCCATTCTAATTCCATCATGGGAGGATGGAGCATTAAAGCCAGTGTCTGACTGGCACCATTTTGGTCTTCTTAGTGTTCACAATCATAAGGTATAAAAATCTCTGTTCTTTATAAATTATTCATTCTATGAAATTTATGGTAGCACAAAATGGACCAAGATAACTTTCTCTCATCTTATGAATCACTTTTCTTTTTTCCAATTATAATCACATCATCATCTATTAATGCAATCATCAGCTCAATACTGATGATTCCCCAAACTTGATTTTGAGCATTGATTTTGAGTTCTATATACCACATGCTGGTTCCATGTATTTCCTTCAAGTCTTGCCAAACTTGCAAATGTAATGTGTGCAAATGTGAACTCATTAATTCAGTAGTATTGCTTGACTGTTTACCACTTGCCAAAGGCTTTGCTTGAGTGATATGCAGAGTTTAGGAAATCTTGGAGGGGAGAAGGATGTGGCTACATCATTGTAATGTACTTGTGTAGAACTGATACTAGAGAGATGTGCTTAGGGGTATCGTGAGAGCATAGAGAAAAGTTCACTTTTCTTGAGCAGAATGAGGTATAAGTTAACAGGATGATGGGGGAGGATGGGTGTGAGGAGCAGGAAAGAATGGCCCGTGCAGAGAGTTAAGTGTAGACTAACACATACGACTGAATGCAGGATGGATCTATCCCTATCTATTCCCTATCTTGAGACAAGTTTTCTTCCTGTCTTCTCTCTGGGCCAGTTGAAGCTCTTTTTCCTCCAAGTGGTGGTCAAGGCATGTGAAAACATTCAAATCAGTGCCTGACTTCACCTAAGTGTCCAATGAATATTTGTTGAAGTGTTAGAGTGGTAAAATTTGCAAGTCACAATCTCATGGAGCAAGGTTGCTGCCCAGTTCATTGATTAAGGGCTCTGAATTAAATGGAGTCTCTATGAGGTTCTTTAGCAGGGGCTTCTCCTGAAGTCCCTTATTCCTGGCCTCAGGGAGTTGTGACCCTGTTTGCCAGCCTAGCACCTGCTCCTGTGGTAACTATTTTCCAATTCCCTTTCTATTCATACTGACTCCAAGAGAGGATCTGAGCACACTCATTGGCACCATGTGTCCTCATCCATGGACTCTTAAACCTCCAAGTCCTCTAGCAATATTGAATCAAAGCATTGCATATTTTATTAGAGGATTCTAGATCTTTGAACATGGGGTAGCTTTTAAAGAGGTAGTGGCTTTTAGCCCCTCCATGAAGTCAGACCTGCCTACCCTAGACATTGCTCAGACTGGTGCCTTTTGTCTCTTTCCAAGCTCCAAAAGGCCTCAAAGACTCTTCCACTTAGCAATCCACTGGGGGAATGGTTATGCAATAGGCTGAATGCTTGTTTCCCCCTAGAATTCAACATGTTAAAACCCTAATCCCAATCATTTGGTGGGAGTGAGGGAGCTACCAGGCAATTGGTTTAGATGAGATCATGAGGGAGCCTACATGTTGGGATTAGTGCCTTTATAAGAGGTCAGAGAGCTAGCTAGCCCTCTTTCCATCATATAAGGATACAAGTAAAAGTTGGCAGTCTGCAACCTGTAAGATAGCCCTCCTCAGAATCCAACCATACTTATCAGAAACCAGCCACTGGGCTGTGAACTACTCAAGCTGAGATAGCCCTTATCTGTCTTAGTGTCCCATATAGTGCTATCTACATAATACGTGCTCAGTAAGTTTCTTCAGGATAAATGAATATATAATAAAGTGAAATCTTTAACTACTTTTCTCACCTCGGGGGCATTATAAGACATCATTAGTTAATGCATGCAGAGTTATATGAGCCTTAATTATTAGCATTATTTTATCTGCCAACCTCTTATGGCTTATTTTCAGTATTTGAAATGGCATTTGGTTCTGGAACAAAATCCCCTGCAGTCCACTCCAGGCTTCCACTCCTGGATTAAGTCTTTTAATCCTTTTGGGGTGAGGAAGTGCCAGGGTAGCTTGAGGAATGCCCTGCCCAGAACAATTGCAGAGGAGTGCTCATTGGCCAAATTAGCTAAGAATCTGGAGTGGGCCAGGACCTCACCCTCAAGGAGATACAAAGGGCATATCTCTGTTCTTCTGGTGTGATCTGCCATTTTCCAAGCTGGTGCAAGAACAAATCGTCTGCATTTCTTTATTATTCAGGTCTCTATTCATAGGAAAGTAACTTCCAGCCTCAGGTGACTTATCTCTG
Organism: Aplodontia rufa; assembly: GCA_004027875.1. Lineage (NCBI taxonomy): Eukaryota > Metazoa > Chordata > Mammalia > Rodentia > Aplodontiidae > Aplodontia > Aplodontia rufa. Next base: position 34,253 of record PVKS010014970.1, on the reverse strand, counting down.
CCTTATAAATGTGTTCAGCTTCACTCAATTTTCACTCCAACAACCTCCCAAATGAGAAAACCCTGGAAAACTAACCCAGATGATCACAAACACAAAGCAGTTTAAAATGTCCCAGGATATACTTGTGGTGACCTGGAATTTCCTTGTCATTACTAAGACATTTTCTTTATCTCTCTTCATTAAGAAATTCCTTCATATGAAGCAGAGTTAAATTTGTTCTCTAAGTCCCTGGTGGTGAAATCATCCTGAGAATTTGTGGGTGTGTGTGCATATAGGTGCATTTAGGTTTTAATGCTAAATGTGCCTGGAAATTGGCTTTTTGAGTTCATATTAAAGCATACCACTGTTTCTTCTGGGGGAAAAGATTGTTTGCAGTCTATATAACATTGTCTCTTACATGCATGCATACACAAACACATGAACACTATGCTGTTATAAACTCATTGAAAATAAGATTTTTATTTGGAGAAATTAATAGTTCATATGACCATTTTGATACTAATTAGCATGGGTAAGAATCTTGGGAATTTGTGTCCAGTGTCATGGAAGTCATATCAAAGGCTGCCTTGTAACTAGACAACTTCCTTATGGAATTATTCCAGGCTTCCTTTTTCCCACTTCCTTTTCTGTAACTACATTGGCTCTCCACCAATGCTTTCCTACTTAAATTCTCATTCTGGCTCTTAGGTATTGGGAACGTATGGACTCTCTGTGGGCTCCCTTGGTCAGGTTGTGTCACATACATTTGGAGTACTCCATTCTATTTGTGCTGTTACTGGGGTCTGCAAACTCAAATGTCTATAGGATTCAGAAGATAACGTAACTGGCAAGAGTCTCTTGGTCCAGGAGAAAGTCAACAAAGGTTCTGAGTACTTTGGCAAACTCGGATGTCATTCTCTGTCTCAGGGGAACAGCTTCTTTTAGAGTCTTACTAATTAAAGCATTCAAGAACCATTATCATCAAATTCACTAGTGATTCAAGAAATCACATATCTATGTGAAATCTTCCCAATTTAAAAAGTGGGAATCTGCCATGTTTTTAAGAAAACCTTGCACAGAGTAAACAAGACACCTCTCTGGGCTACTTCCTTCCTCAGGCCTCCAGTTTATAACCTCTGACACTTAGCAAATGAGAATGCAAACTCTAGGAGACCAAATAGAAGACAAATATGTTAAAACATATCTCTTATATATAAATATATTTTTATTAAGGAGTTGAGTTGTTGTACAAACAAATGCATATAAAGTAACAACATGGTATGCATTTGATCCTGATCCAGAGTTACCCCCACATTACCCACACCCCATTCTCCTGATTCTTCCATATGCCCCCCTTATAGCAGTTATAAATGAATATGTATATTCATCTATATCTACATATATATAAAATTGTGGATTTTCCAGAATTAAATGATTGAATAAGCATTATTTGGCTTCTCAGGGGGCAAATGGTAGTGGTGGTGGTGGTAAAGAGTATGGTATATTGTTGATTGTTTTCCTAGATACCTCCTTATCTTCCCTCCTCCTCCCTCCCTGCCCCAACATATTTATAATTATCCTAAATTAAATGTTGCTAAACATTTGGTTAGTCTAGTACAAGAGTTTGACTACCTTTTACCCAAGCCTGGGTTTAGCGATAGCATCCAAAAATGAAGGAAAACTTTTGATTCTTGTGTCTATGGGTTTGGCTAATTTTGCTCAGCATGATTTCTTCAACTGCCATCCATTTACCTTCAAAGGTGATAATATCATTGTTTCTACTAGTTGAATAGAATTCTAACATATATATATATATATATATATATATATATATATATATATATAATCTCACAGCTTTTGGACTCATTTATTGAGTGAGGGGCATCTGGATTTGTTCCATAATTTAGCTATTGTAATTGAGGAACATTAATTTTTCTGTGTTGCTGTAATGTACTGACTTTAGTTCTTCTGGGAAAATACCTGAAAGATGGATACCTGGGTTGTATGGTGGATCCATCACTAATTTTTTGAGGAGTCTGTACAATTCTTTCCAATGTGGCTGCAGTTAGACCAACAATATGCTAGTGTACCTTTCTACCCAGAACCCCTCCTGCATCAGTTACTTTTCATATTCTTCATCTCTGGCAATCTGACAGGAATAAGGTAAAATCTTAAGGTGGTTTTGAATTGCATTTCTCTGATTACTAGTGGTTTAGAACACTTTCTCATGTATTCATTGGGTTGCTTGATTTCCTCTTTTGAGAAATTTCTGTTTAGCTCTTTGTCCCATTTATTGATTGGATTGTTTGTGTTTTTGGTATTAAATTTTTTGAGTTCTTTGTAAATTTTGGATATTAGTCCCCTGTTGGAAGAATCACAGATCATGATTATCTCCCATTCTTCGGATTCTCTCTTGACAGTTTTGATCAATTTCTTGGCTAAGCAAAGGCTTTTTAATTTGATGACATTCCACTCATTAATTCTTGACTTTAATTCTTTCACTTTGGAAATCTTGTTGAGAAAGTGATTGCCTAACCCTATATGCTAGAGTGTTGTTCCTAATTTTTCTTCTAGTAGTTTTATGGTAGCTGATTTAATTCCCAGTTACTTGATCCATTTTTTATTTGATTTTTGTGCAAGATGAGACATAAGGATCTACCTGCAACTCCCTGCAAACAGCTTTCCATTTGTTGAATAGGCTGTCTTTCCTCCATGTGTTGTATTTTGACCCTCTTTGTCAAAGATCAGATATTTAAAGATTTGCGGGTTTGTCTCAGGTCTCAGAGTCTTTTCTTTTATTCCACTGGCCTTCATTTTTGTTTTGGTACTAGTACCATGCTGCTTTTGTTACTACAGCTCTATAGTACAATTTTAGATCTGGTATTGCCAAACCACCTGTTTTGTCTTTTTTGCTTGGTAATGTTTTGGCTATTCTGGTTTTCTTTTTGTTCCAAATGAATTTGAGAATTGCTTTTTCTCTATGTATATAAAGAATGGCATTGGTATCTTGATAGGGATTGTATTGATTCTGTATAGTGCTTTTGGCAGAATGGCCATTTTAAATATATTAATTCTTCCTAACCAAGAACATGGAACATCTTTCCATCTTCTCAGGTCTTCTTCAATTCTGTCTTCAGTGTACAATAATTTTCATGGTAGATGTTTTTTAATTCCCTTTTTAGATTAATTTCCAGGTATTTTATTCTTTTTGAGGACATTGTGAATGGGACCAATTTCCTGATTTCTTTTATGGCCTATTATTGATAGCATATAGGAAAGTTATTGATTTATGGTGGAGTTTTTTGGATCTTCCAGATATAGGATCATGTCATCAGCAAAAAGGGGTAGTTTGACTTCCTTCCTTCCTATTATTATCCCTTTGACTTCCTTCACTTTTCTGATTGCTCTGGTTAGTGTCTCAAGGACTGTATTGAATAAAAATGGTGAGAGTGGACAGTGAAAAGCCTTTCAGCTTTTCTTCATTTACTAGTACACTAGCTGAGGGTTTGTGATATATGGCCTTTACGTGATGAAGATAAGTTCCTTTGATTCCAATCTTGTCCAAGTTTTGAGCATAAATGGGTGCTAGATTTTATCAAAGGCCTTTTATGCATCTGCTGAGATGATCATATGATTTTTGTCCTTAATTCTGTTTAAGTGATGAATCACATTTATTGATAGGCATATGTTGAATCAGACTAGGATCCCTGGAATGAAGTCCACTTGATCATGATGGATTATCCTCTTGATGTATTTTTGAAATAGTTTGCTAGGTCTTTATTAAGGATTTCTGTGTAAATGTTCATTAGGGATATTGGCCTGTAATTTTCTTTCTTTCTTTCTTTTGCTTTCTTTCTTTCTTTTTTTGATGTGTCTTTGTTAGGTTTTATTATCAGAGTTATGGTTGCTTCATAAGAAGTGTTTGGGAGAGTGCCCTACTTTTCTTGAAATACCTTAATAAGGAGAGATGTTAGCTTCTCCTCATAGATATGGTAAAACTCAGAAGGGAATCCATCAGGTCCTGGGCTTTTCTTCTTCAGAAGGCTTTTAATTGCTATATGGATTTCAGTGCCTATTATTGAGCTGTTTAGGCTTTTAATATCTTCCTGCATTAATTTGGGAATGTTGTATGTGTCCAGAAATTTGTCCATGTCTTCCAGTTTATCTAGTTTAGAGGGGTATAATTTTTCAAAATATGATCTGATAATCCATTTGATTTCCATGGGGTCAGTGGTAATCGCTCCCTTTTCATTGGAGATTTTGTTGATTTGCTTCAATTCTTTCTTTTAGTGAGATTGGCTAGGTGTCTGCCAATTTTATTTAGTATTTTGAACAATCAGCTCTTTGTTTCATTGATTCTTTTTATTTATTTATTTTTTGTTCTCAATTTTGTTGATTTCAAATCTGATCTTGATTATTTCCTGCATTCTGCTGGGTTTGGAGTTAGTTTATTTTTCCTTTTGTAGGGACTTGAGGTGGAGCATGAACTTGTTTTTTCGTGATCTCTCTGATTTTTTTTAAGAGAGAGGGACCATGAGAAAGAGAGAGAGAGAGAATTAATTTTATTCTGTTTTTCATGTAGCTTTTGTTGCACCAACACATGGTTGTGTTTGTGGGCTGGGGTACCAACCCATACTCTTATGCATGCCAGGCAAGTGCTATAACTGCTGAGCAACAATTCCATTCCCTCTACTGATTTTTATTGTAGGCACTCAGTACTATGAATTTTCCCCTTAAAAAATGCTTTCATAGTGTCCCAGAGGTTTATATTGTGTCTTCATCCTCATTCGCTTCTAGGAATTTCTTAATTTCTGCTCTCTTGTCTTCTTGGATCCATTCTTCATTTAATTCCTGTATTTTATGTTATAATTTTTGCTGTTAATTGTTGGAATCATGGCAAAATGGTCTAATAAGATATATGGAACAATTTATATTTTTTATATTTGCTTAAATAAGCTTTGTGAACTATAATATGATCTATTTTGGGGAGGGAACCATGTACAGCTGAGAAGAAGGTGAATTCAGCCAATTTTGGGTGGAATATTTTACAGATGCCAGTTATGTCCTTTTGATTTATGGACTTGTTTAGGCTGGAGATCTCTATTGTTTTTTTGCTTTGATGATCTGTCTATTGGTGATAGAGGAGTATTAAAGTCTCCTAGTATTATCATTTTGGGGTCTACAAGTGGTTTTATTTCTTGGAGTATTTTTTTCCATATACTTGGGAGTATTCATGTTTGGAGTATAGAGATGTACTACGGTTATATCATCCTGATGCATTATTCCCTTTATTATGATGTAGTGACCCTCTTTTTCTCTTCTGATTAGTTTGTTTGTAAGATTACAAACATAAACTTTATCAGATATAAAGATTGCAACACCAGCTTGCTTTCTTGGGCTGTAAGCCTGGTAGATTTTTTTCCATCCTTTCACCTTCAATCTGTAGATGTCTTTGGCTGTAAGACGGGTTTCATCTCAGCAGCTTATTGTTGAATTTTGTTTTTTTGATCCAATCTGCTAATCTGTGTATTTTGATTAGTGTATTGAGACCATTCACATTCAAAGTTAGGATACTTATTTGATTGCGGTTCATAGTCATCATGTTTTATTAGTGAGTAGTTCTGTGCTGTCTCAGTTGTCCTTTGACAGTGTGTATTTTTATTAAATTTCTTCTATTTGAGAGTTTTAAGAATTGTTTGTTTGTTCTTCTATTTCTGGTTTATATTTGAGAATTCTTTGTAATGCTGGTTTTCTGTTCATGAATGCTACAAGTCTGAACTTATCATTAAATGTTCTTATTTCCTAAATTTGAAGCTGAGTTTTGCTGGGTATAGTATTTTTGGTTGAAGGTTGTGGTCATTCAAGATTGAAGTATCTCCATCCAGGATCTTTCTGCTTCTAAGGTTTGAGTTGAAATGTTAGATGTCTTTGTCTCTGAATGTAATTTGGCATTTCTCTCTTGTAGATTTTAATATTCTTTTCTTGATTTCCCTGCTATATGTTTTGAATATGATGTTTGTCAGGGAGCTTCTCATTTTATTAGGTTTATTGGATATCTTATAAGCTTCCTGGATAAGCATATCTGATTCTATTCTAATATGGGAAAAATTTCTTTAACTGTGAAGAATTTAATTGTGAAGAATATTCTTTATGCTATTTGTTTGTATTTTGATTTATTCTTGTGTCCCAATCACTCTTAGATGGTTTCTTATGATTTCATCCCAGACACTTTGGAAGTTCTTCTCTTGCTGTGTGAGTTTTTTTTTAATCATATGTGCACTACAGTTTACTCAATCTATCCTCATTGTCAGAAGTTCTTTCTTCCAGAGTTGAGATTGTTTTCTATAGAAGTTAGTCTATTGTTAAATTCTTCCATTTTTTCCTGTGATTTTGACTGAGGACTTTAGCTATGCTTCTTCCTTTTTAGTATATTTTTTGATAATAGAGTTCTTTATCTTTTGAGTTTTCTCCCTTAGTCCCTTCATTAAATCTTCTTTTATTTCACTGTTACATTTAGTATTCAGATCACTGATAATTTTTTCTAGGTTTTCAATCCAATCCCTGCCACTGGGCTTCTTGGCAGGGGAATTGTGGGTTTGAGGTGAACCTTTTCTAGTTTGATACCTTATTTTCTATGGACTGAGGTTCCCTGGGGGATCATGTGGCTGGGAGTGCTGGGCTCTGGGCAGTGTTCATGGTGGGTGGTTGTCCTAGTTGCACCTGGGGGCCCCCTCTTATATTAAAAGCACCAAAAACAAAACAAAACACAACTCAGTAAAAAGAATTAGAAGAAAACAACATGAATATAGCTCTGGCAAAGCTTCTTTTTTTTCAATATGAAATTAGCCAAGCTGCCTCTGACATCATCAAGTCCCGTAAGACCAATCAGTGTGTGCTCCTAGAATCCACATTATCATTATTTGATTCCCCATCCACAGAAACAGAGCTACAAATAGGGATGTTGTCAACCTTAATCATGGAGCAGGAAAAGCAAGTAACACCTGTACCTATTGAGTACTCTCTGAAAACAAAACCATTTTCAGAGCAGTCTGGGAAATACCTATTCAGAAGTGTGTAAGTGGGGTGGGGACGCAGGGTGGGGACCATGGATAACAAGTCGAGCATAAAACACAACCAGACACCAGTGTGAACTCTCCAGAGCTGCCATGGGAAAAAGTGGTAACTCTATCTAGTCTCATTGTTCTGGAGAACTCTATTCTAACAACCCCATGATTTAACAGTCCAGGGTAATACCATCATTTGGGGGAATTTAATGCTGAAATGTCATGCATTTCCAATTTAAGGAATTTTTTTTTGTGAGGTAATATACTCTGCAGAAGATCATCTCTTCCTGGGGTTGCAGCAAAAAGTGATAGCACCAGAGGAAATCATCTCTAATATAGTTTTCATGAGTCCCTGGAGTTGATTTCCCCCAAATATCTTTGAAAATTTCATACACTCAGCTTATCTTAAAAAATAATTACTCGTAGTTCAGGATCTCTCTGGTAAAGAGTGTCACTGAGCATAAATTATGAAAATCCTTGATTTGGGAGAAATAATTTGCTTTTCAGACATTCTTCCTATGTCAAAAGCATAATCCATGCAATTTATGTGTTTAGTGAGGACTTTGAATGATTCTGTTAGTTGTAGAACTGGTCTTACTTCCAGATAAAGGATAGCCTGTGATCTATGGGTCAGACTTTGTTTAAATGTCTGTTCTGAATCTAATGGAGTGAGTCATAATGTGTTTATTTGGAGTCTTCCTAGACAGATGTCATATTCTCTCTTCCTTCCTTCCCATTCTCTTCTATTAACTACAGTATCTCTTTAGGACTTTAAAAAAATTACTGCTGGTGAACTTACCTCTGACTGAGTGAAGCTGCAGAATATTTATTGGGAGTTTTTTTCAGGGGCTAAAAGAATCAATAAGAAGGTATAAGGAAGGTGACTTGGGAATGAGACAAGGATCAAGACTGATTTGAAGGCTCTATGTGGGGATGCTCCAGCAAGAACACTCAAAGTGACAACAATATCACAGCTGGGAAGCAAGAGAACTGTCCTTTCTACTTATACTAGTGTACTTGTTCAGTGGGAACTAGCAGCAAAGGTGAAGTGAGGATGGATGACTTTGCTAAACTATTTCCATTTTCCTGCTGGCTGTTGAATTAGACTGTTGGCAACCTCCCTTGCAGATAGGTTTAACCAGGTGACCAAGTTTGGTAGTGAAATAGGAATCAGTGGGCAATATAAAACCTGATCATTGGCAACTTGATATTTTCTTTAACCAATCTAGGCTGAAGGCTCCAAGGATGTAGAGCAGAGCTTTATCTACTTGTAAACCTGCTATTTGTTTATGTTTTCTTAAATGACCTGTTATGGGGCCATTTTGCTGAGTGAACCGGACCACACTTGAGATGGTGTATACTCTGTTGAGTGACAAAAGTCCTCTTCTCATGGATTTGGATTTAGTGGTGATGTTGTTTCTAAATGCTCCCCCTCAATTGCTGCACTTATTTCGGGGCAGCCTATTAACAAGCATTTCCTACACTGGAACCCATTCGCAGCTGGCACTGGCATTTGGATAAGACTTTGAAGAGCACAAATATAGATAAATTGGGTGTCACAGCAGAGAGATGTTGAGTGCTGAACTACCTCTGGGAGTGGGACTGTACAGGAAAACCACCCAGCCAGGGACACTTGTGTTTCACTTTCATTTTTTAAAGAACTCTTTATTTTATTTAGCCTCTGAAATTTTTGGGTCAGTTGACAGATCTTAACTCATAGAGCAGATTACAGTATGGGGCCAGGAAGACTTCTTGCCTTCCTGTCTGGGCATTAAAAACTGAATAGCAGGATGCATAGCAATTGAAGGAGAACCCCAAATGTAAGAGCTTGAGAGCAGAAGTAAAATGGAATAGTTGCCTTTTTATAGTACATTTCTCCCCTAAATACCAACATGGCATCCATAGTCTCCCCCACATTTTGGCATCTGTAGAAGAATTGGTAAAGATGCAAAGGAACATTTTAATGCAGATATGTCTCTGCTGTCAGATGCTATGGTCAATCTAGTGCTATATGATAGCTCTATCCCTATGTATTTGTTTATTGATTTATTGACTGAAATCTATTGAAGGAACAGAAGACTGCTTTAGTTAATCTCTTTAGTATGAAGAACACAGACACACAGTCAAAACTTTATATTTTATTGGATGGAAAGAAGAGTATAAAGTGAATGTTGACATCTCAGTAGCTGTGAGGCCACATGATCTCAATATCATCATCCTACTAGCTGTGGTACCTCAGTGACTCCCCCCAGCTTTTCTCACTCACCTACCTGTCCACCTAACTCTAACTGACCACGGAATTTCCAAGGAGATTCTTTCAGAACAGTTGTCCAGGTGAGCTTAGATACATATCTCCCCTTCTTTGTTTTTTGCAGTTCTCAAGAATAATTGTAGAATATGCTAAGAATGTGACATCCTGAGATAGGGAGGGGTGGGCTGGAGTGGCCTAAGCTCTATCCCAGACCTTGCTAGGAACATGATGTCCCCTGGTTTAGCCCAGTCTTCATGCTGCCCTGGATAGAAACATTAGAGAGCCCATAATCTGGGATCACTCACTTCCAATACAACCCAGGATCTGTCCACTAGGATTGACATTCTAATCATAACAAAAGAGTATTCACTTCTACAATGTTGCTCTCTTATGAAACTTTATTATATTTTTTTCTAAATTACATTATAATGAATTATATTAACTGAAAACTCATCAAACCAAATAATAAAGGCAAAATTTAAGCAAAAAATAAAATGATCCAATGTGGGCTACTTTCCTGGGTTGCTCAGCTGTAGTTCATGCGAGGCACAGGCAGACACGACCCCATTTGGTCTAAACTGCTTTCCTGAGCCTTGGGGCTCCAGATTGTGAGGAATCCCAGGCTTCTGCTTGTCCCTGGCTGCCTATATGGAAGTAGGAAATCCCCATCATGTAAGTTGTGAAATATGTGAGTTCTCAGTGAGCCTGCTCCACAACGCAATGTGAGCACAAGACACGCACACTTGTCCTGAGCAGCTCCTGCGGTCCACAGCAATTTGAGGCAACCATGCCCTTCCAGATCTTCTTCTCTGAGTGCCAGCACTCTTCCCTGGCCAGCAGTTATTGTACTGGACATGTACACAGGCACTCCTGGTCACCAGCACGTGCTTGGAGGGTGGCTCCGCTGCACAATATATGTGCCCAGTTGAGAGAGAATTGCTTTCTTTCAACTATCAGTGAAAAAAAAGCCCATGATGTTGAATTCAGCATGAAATGGCTTCAAAACTCAAATACAACAGTTATTTGGAACAAACTATCATATCTTTCTAAGCCTCAGCTTACCCAGCGATACAAAAGGGTTGTTAGTAGCTCTGAAGTGGTAGTATGTGTGTGAAAATTAAAGAACGCATATGTGAAACACCTAGCAGGATAACTAACTCATAGCATTCATTCAAACATTATTAGCCATCAGATCATTATCAGTACAAGTACTGAGTTACCAGAGGAATTATAGATAATTGTTGATGACATCAAAAATGACTATTTCCTCTTCTGTCCTGTACTTTTGAGTTCTCAGTCCTAGATCAAGGTTCCTTTTAGTTTCATGATAGTACTTTTTTCTTTGAAGCACCTCAGCATCTTTCCATAGATAGTGACTATTTATGATAGCTTTCTTCCTACTAACAAGTAGGACTCAGTTTATTGGAGAAGATGTTGACATAGGAGAGAAAAATCACTAGTTCCTTTTTGTTTATATGTACATTTTACTACCCAAACACAGCAATTTACTTTTTAATTTTGATATGAAGGTATCATGCATAAGTCTTGTTACTATGTAAGACATGTACAAGAAAAAATGTTTCTCTGAACATCTAAGCCAGCCAAATGTACTTTTTGGTGATAAATCGTGCTTCCGATGAAAAGTCTCCTGGCTTATTGTGAAAGATTGTAACTGCCCATATTGCAGTCATTAGCATATAAATGCTCGTCTCTGTCAGGGCTGTGTGTAATCATGAAATATGCTACCATGCAAGTAGGATCCTGCAACACATAGCAATGCAGAACATGATAGCTTCTGATACTAATGTAATGTTTATGGTTGAAGGACCTTTTTCAGTATAACCAGGTATAATAACTTTTCTCCAATACTCTCAGGATAAACTTTATTAAACTTGGTCAAAATCCACACATAGATGATTTGCTGACATACACGGACAATCTTAACAATCCTCCCATTAGTATTTATATGTTTCATATATTTATGCATTAGATATTCTTGTTACTCAGACACACAAAATAGTCTGGATATTTTTGATGGAATGGACTGATGGGCCAATACACAATTTGAGGACTTCCCCTTGAAATTACAAGAGACACTCCTTGCATCTTGTCCTCAAAGTCAGCAGGCATAAATGGTATCAATCTAGAAATCGCACAAGGTCTTTCATCTTTGCGTTAGCTGAAATCACCACAAGGTGAAGTTTTCTTGCTCACCACGGTATCTTCAGTGCCTGGGGATTATTGATTAACCATTTGTTGAAAGAGTTGATTGCTTTGGTGGACATTGTGAAGTGGGCCCTGTTCTTTTCTAGACTCTTCCTTCCCCACTGTTTTTGCCACCCAAGCCTGTGAGCATCAACATGCCTGACAGGCTCACTTTGCCTCACTCGGGTTCTTCCTATCTACCTGCAGCACACAGCTCACTGCCCATGCCCTGGATATTTGCAATTAACCAGAAGCAAAGAACAGTAAAATGAAAGGAGGGTGAGCTGAGGGGCAAGCACTCAGGAGTCAGCCATCCTGACACACAGGTACAGAACAATGGTTTCAAATCACAGAACAGCATATTTAAATTGTGCACATGAATTACTATCATTTCCCATAACCATTTTCAATTGTAGATAGAAGTGGGTGTTTTTAGTGTCTTGAAGACATGAAGCAACCTGTGCATTTTCATGTACAGCCTCTCTTATATATTTGGCTCTTGATTACTTCTTAATGAAGTGTCCCATTTCTCCCAGCTGTATTAGTTGGTGTCAATATTTGAACCAGCATGCTGCATTTCCTACTTCTCTGTAAGATGCTGCTAGAGATGAACCGAAATAAACCAAGTTATTTTAATATTTATAAACATTCACTTCAAATATGTCTGCATTTTTGAATAGAAGATCTACCATGAGTAACACATATTTGAAGAATAATAGTTTAAATAGAAGTTTGTTTCTCTTTTACATAAAAAGCCTGGAGTTAGATTCCAGAGTGGGTATAGCAAGTATTATGAAGTGGCCCCGGATTCTGATTTCCGTCAACAAGCTTCTCTATAGCATGGAGGCCCTCGCTCACAGTTCAAGGGGGCTGCTGCATACCCAGCTATCGCAGCTTCACTTTATGCAGCAGAATGAAGGGATGAAGCAGGAAAATGCTTCTACAATGTCCCAGAATCAGTCATTTGGCCGGAACTCAGTCATATGTCCACACGTCACTTCAGAAACATTTGGGAAAAGTAGTTTTTAGCTGGGCAACAAAGTTCTTAACTAGAAATATAAATTTCATTACAAAAAGGGAAACAGTAGTAGATAGTGTATTAATTTGCTATTGCTATTTAACATACCAATGCAGTTTAATTGGTCTCAATCAATGCCTATTTATTATCTTATAGTTTTATGAGTCAGAAGTCTGGGTTTGGTTTAGCTTGATTCTCTTCCAAAAAAGAGAACTGAGAGACTGAATGCAAGGTTTGAGCTGGGGTTTTCTTATAGTGTCAACTAGGAAAGGACTTGCTTCTATGTTCTCTTGGATTGTTACAAGAATTTATTTCCTTCCAGCTGTAGTGTTCATGGGCGTTTGCTGCTTCAGACTAGTAACAGGAAAAGACTGCTCCTGAGGAAAGGTCTGGACTCGCTTTCAAAGGGGTTATCTGATTAGGTCAGGTCCACTTAAGATAATCTCCCTTTTTACTGATCAGTCAACTGTTTATGGACCTAGTGACTTCTGCAAAATCCCTTCACTCTTGCCGTATTATATTTGTACACATAAATCACAGGTTTCATCCACACTCAAGAAAAGGGGATCATACAGGACTGGTTCACTGGGTGAACCCCAGAATGTATAGCTACAGGTAAGCTACTAGCAACTGTAGGATATGCACCTACAGGTAAGAAACTATCAAGCTTCACTGCAAACAGTAGATGATTGCTCTTTTTATGCAAAAATCTTCCATCAGAAAATGGTGTGCCAGGCCCAAAAAAGAGCTGCCTGAGAAATTTCCTGATGGACTCAGGCAAGATGTTTTAGACGCTCATCACTGCATAAGCACAATTTAGCAACTGCCACTTAAATGGATGGATGCCATCTATTCAAACTAATGGTTTGTCTTGGAATTTTAACATATGTTTGTGGTGTTTCATAAAATGATGTGATTTTTTTTTCTATTTGTTATTTCATACTCCCAGCTCCCAGGAATTCTTAAAAAGATATTTTTTTTTGCTGCTTAATCTAAGTATACACTACAGTAGACAAGTACCAGTTCATCATTCTGTCCAAAGGTTGTAATTAAAAATACTTCCATGTCAAAGCAATTTAAGAAGTACTAACCTTGGTAATACAGACAGATTATTTAAATAAAGGTGAGAGTGGATTGGAGTATAATTCTTTCTCTTAAAGGCAGTATTTGAATAATGTTTTCACTTAAAAATAATTATTTAGGGCTGGAGTGATGGCTCAGTGATTACAGTGCTTGTCTGGTATGCAGGAGGATGTGGGCTTGAACCCCAGAACCACATACACAGAGAAGTGTCGGAACAACGAAAGTCACATAAAAAACTAAAGAAAATTAATTATCACTTTCTCTTTCATTGTCCCACTCTATCTTAAAAAATATTATTTAGTGATTGCTGAATTTTCAGCAATAAGATGATAATCAAGAATAAGCTGTGATCTACTGAAGAAAACAAGTGAAACTCACAAATCCCCTGCTATCTCTATCTAATAAGAATGCGAATAAAAAAGAAAAAGCACTGGTCTTTGAATAGGTATTAAAAAGTTTGGATAGCAATGTCTATGTCTTTGCTCGACAGAGAGACTTTCCCATTTGTTTGACTCTGTTAGTTTTGGTACCTGACTTCCCAGTCCTTCAGAGAGGCATATAGAAACAATTGGACTACCTGAGGTTGAGACTCCAGGAGGGCTCCACAGTGACTCTCTGAGGAAGACAGAAAAGATGCAAAAAAGAAAAACTTCAAACTGTACTGGGGACTGGAGCAGTGGCTCAGCGGTTAGAGTGCTTGCAGGGCATGAGCAAGGAGCGAGTTCTAACCCCAGCACCACGTACACAACTAAGTGTTGGAGAAACAAAGTCCTGATAGAAAAATTAAATAAAGTTGATTCTCTCTTTCCTCTCTCTGTCTCACTGTTTTTCTGGTGTCACTACAACCTTTTATAACTCACACAACTCACTGGTAATCATAATGGTAACTTCAGGTTACCTGAAGCACTTAATAATTTTTAGAAAGTTTTAAAATTTTTTCAAAATTCTTTCTTACCAGGTTATAAAACCTTTTTAGTCCCTAAAGTGCATGTCAGAGGCACTGGAGTATAGTAAATCATCAACCATATTGCTATTATTCATAACTAACTAGTTACCTGTAACTATGACTATTTGTTATACCTACTAGCTAATGCCTGTTGCTATAGCTATTATGATGTTTATCATTTGTTTTAGTCCATTTCATAGTGTGAAAACAGAGGATTGCAACCTGGGAGTCTGTAAGTTTGTTTTTTATAATCCCAGAGTTTGGGAAGTCCAAGATGAAGGTGCCAGCCTGGTCTTCTTGCTATGTTCTCACAGGGTAGATAGCAGAAGGGCCAAAAGGGGACCTGTGCTGTATCGTCACACAACAGGAGAGGCGAGAGCGAGCCCATTCCCAAAGGCCTTTTATATCGACACCAATCTGCTTGAGATGGCAAAGACCTGTGACCTGCGCACCTCCTCAGTGTACCCACTTCCCAGCACTATCGTACCAGATTCAGTTGGCAGAACAGGGATTTGGGGGATGCATGCAGAATGTAGCATCATTATTTCTTGGTTTGCTTCAGCCTTGATCATCTTCAGTCTTGACTTCTTCTATTCTGTACCCACAAATACTCATCCCATTCCTAAGCTATAATTAACTCAGGACTTCAATGGTAGTTTGGGGTCTTTTTTGACACATATGAATTCTTATCCTCTGGTCTTTGTAAATCAGAGTCTTGCAGGTAAACAATATGGAGGTTCCTCAGATCCTCATGCCACCTGATTACTGAGGCAGCTTGGTGATTGAACATTTATTTTGCTAGCTATGGCATAGCTCCATGTGCCGACATACAATTCAACCAATAAGTGTCCAAGGACAATAGGTTGCTATGGAAGCTGGTATTACAATGCTCCCTGCCATCCTCTTCTATGACATTGATGCATTAATTAGATGTTTCAGCGGCTAACGTGCTCTGGGAACACGTATGCCTGCATGGCTATGAGTGTTCCCTTGTTCATATTTAACATAAGAAACTCATTTGGAGGTAAAGAATTTGTGCATCATCATGTGAGATAAAATGAAGGTGGATATTTTCACAGTGCATCTTTATGTGAAAAAATAGAAAAACAGATATTACAAATGCATCACTTTATAGATCTTGTTACATATCCTGTGGGTTTAAGAATAATGGCTCTGTTAGAGTTTTATGTATCTCCTGAACCAGGGAATGGTCAGTTATTGGCAGCAATCACGTTCCCCACACCTCACTAATGGCTGGTGGCCCACACTGTAAATTAAGGAGTAGTCATACAGCAAGTAGAAAATGTGGACCCCTGCTTTGGCTAATTTAAAAGGTGTTTCATAACATTAACCCTGCATGGAGAAATCCCTGCCAATTGCCCTGGTGCCATAGGAATATGTGTAGAGTATGGATTTCAGTTCTAGGTGCTGCATTTTGAAACTGCCATTAACTGTCTGGATGGTGACCAGGATAATGAATAATGTGAGACCTTCTCTGAATGGTTGAATGAATGGTTGAAGCACATGGGATGACTTTTTCTCAGACAAAAGGGAATTTGTAGAAGATTTAATAGCTGCCTTCAAATATTTGAAGCCTATGGAAGAGAGTTGACATAATCTCTTTTTAAGGGTCATAATCTGAACTGTTAAGATATCACTGGTGCTCAGGCTCAGTGTACGAAAGAGCTTTAAAATAATTTGAGCTATCTAATAAAGCAGTCATCTATTCCTGAAAGTGTTCTTTCTTTGAGATATTTTAATTAACCCCCAATAAATACTATTATAAACATGTGTTTGTGCAACAGAATGAGGTGGTGCATCCAGAAGATATCTGGGGTTCTGCCTGATTTGCCGGGCACACATGATGCCTCTGCTGTCTTGGTTTACTTTTTTTGTACCAGATCTTTTATTTTATATTATTATTACTAATATTATTATTATTATTATTATTATTATTATTATTATTATTATTATTTTGGTACTAGGAATTGAACCCAGGGGTGCTTAACCACTAGTCACATCCCTACCCCTTTTCATTTTTTTTTATTTTGAGAGGTCTTGCTAAGTTGCTTAGGGTCTCCCTAAATTGCTGATGGTGAATTTTAACTTGTGATGCTTCTGCCGCACCCTCCTGAGCTGCTGGGTTTACAGGTGTGTGCCCATTGTGCCTGATTGGACCAGATCAAAAGGAGGAATTTTTTAGCAAGACAATTGGGAGATGTTGATAACTGCATTTCATTCGTCCAACAGTCATAGTCATGCCCTTGACATGTGCAAGTCATTTCTGGGAGAAACCTATGGGGTCACTTAATGAATTTATAAGTGTGTGTGTGTGTGTGTGTGTGTGTGTGAATCAAACCCACGGCTTCATTCATGCCAGGCAAGCATTCTACCATTGAGCCACATTCCCAGCCCAATTGGTTGGTTCTATTACAAAATGCTGGAATATTGTTTTTATGTGTAATGTCTGATAAAAGGGAGATTAATGAAAGAATAACTTAAGCTGATACTAAGTGGTATCCTGGAGTTGTTCAGCCCGAGGAGATATTTGTTTCTTTCCATACAGAATGGATCAACTTTTAGATGAAGCTGGTCACCTGATCTGTTTTGTGACCCCCATTTAACTTCTACCTGGTACACATCTTGATAGCTTAGCCTACGTTTTTTTTAAAAAATCAATTACAGAATATTTGAGAATACATACTTTCAGTTCTGGCAGCCTGATTTCTTACATTTGGGAATTTGTGGGTAAGATTTGTTTTCATTGAGAAAGTTGTAGCATGCTGGTGAGCACCCTTAATTAAAAGTGTCAGGGGTCACTCATGAAGGAAGGTAAAACCAGCAGCTCTATTCTGATGACTGAATAGATTTGCTGTTTAGTAACTACATCTTCACATTTAGTGAAATCTCCTTCTGTGGCCTCAAGCCAAGAGCTCTGTGAGTGTTCATTGAATGTGAGTTGGCAGAAAAGAATTTTTCAGAGGCTATTTTTTCCACATAGTGAGTTCAGATTCACTCACAAATAATTGGCTTAGTGATTTTTCTAGACTCTATAGAGGTGTTCTCTGAGGTGGCATGGAGATTAAGGAATGAGACTGCATTTATGGGAATCCATGCTCCAGTCTCTGTTTCTTTCCCGAGATCAGAAACTACACGAATTTCTGAGAACACCAAAAAAATGTATTCTACAATATTTTCTTAAATTCATTTCAACTTGGAAAGACAAAGGGTATTTGCATAAAACTTTGGAGGAGCTTGAGACAGTGTGAACTAATTAGTGAAAATTAGACAATTGCTGCACGGGTTTGGGGGTTTGGGAAGAAATGGTGGATATTAATTGGGAATTTGTGAGGAGAAATATGGTGGATAGAATAAGGGTTGAGGGCAACCAATAGCAGTGCCATGTTCTCACTGTTCCTTTAGAACTGAAGAAAAAGGAAATGAGAAACAGTTAGATGTCACCCATGTTTTTTTTAATTAGATGATATAGAGTTACAATTGAGGGGGAAACATTATCAAACATTAAAGAACAAATATATATATACTTCATTATCTAGAGCTAATGCCATGTCATGGATACCCTGTTTGGGTTCCCCATGTTGCTGATTCCCCCAGAAGAACCCCAGAGTTAAATGGATATCTTGCGGAGGTCAGAGATCACCTTCTGAGATGATTCCCCTATATTCGCATCCTCCAGTCTCCTCGGTGATTTTCCTAAGACCTCCCCTCACTCTGTCCCCCAGGCTAGGCCTCCAAGTATCCTAGGGAGTAATCTCCCTATTGCGATAAGAATCATACATTTAAAGTTATTATTAGCTTACCCGTCTAACACACTGCTTCCCGATGTATTCTAGCTTCCACAGATGAGAGAAATCATTCGGCCCTTGAGTCTCTGAGATTGGGATACTTCACTTAGCATAATTCTTTCCATCTCCATCCATTTGATCTCAAAAACCATAATATCATCTTCTCTAATGGCTGAGGAGTATTCCATTGTATATATGTACCAAAGTTTTTGTATCCACTCGTTGAGTGAGGGGCATCTGGGTTGGTTCCATAATCTAGCTATAGTAAATTGAGCTGCTATAAACATTGATGAAGCCACATCACTATAATATGCTGATTCTAACTCTTTTGGGAAAATTCCCAGGAGTGGGATAGCTGGGTTGTAAGGTGGTTCCATCCTTAATTTTTTGAGGATTCTCCACACTGCTTTCCAGAGTGGCTGAACCAGTTTGCAGTCCCAACAGCAGTGTAACAGTGTTCCTCTTTTCCCACAGCCCCTCCAGCATCTGTTGTTGTTTGTATTTTTCATTTTTGCCACTCTAACAGGAGTGAGGTGGTATCTCATTGAAGTTTTGATTTGCATTTCCCTTATAGCTAATGATGTAGAGCATTTTCTCATATATTTATGGGTTTTCTGGACTTCCACTGGTGAGAAGCTTCTTTTAAGATCTGTAGCCCATTTATTGATTGGATTGTTTGTGAGTTTGGAGTTTAGTTTCTTTAGTTCCCTGTATATTCTGGATATTAGCCCTCTGTCCGAGGTGTAGCAGGCAAAGGTTTTCTCCCATTCTGTAGGTTCTCTCTTAATGCTCTTGACTAGATCTTTAAGTGTACAAAGACTTTTTAGTTTAATTGCATCCCATTCATTTATTCTTGACTTTACTGCTTGAGCCATGGGAGTTTTGTTAAAGAAGGTGCTGCCGACTCTTATGCCCTGTAGTGTTGACCCTACTTCTTTTTTAGTAAGTTTAAAGTTGTTGGCTTAATATCCAGATCTTTGAAACAATTTGATTTAATTTTTGTGCAGGGTGAAAGATAAAGATCCAGCTTCAGTTGTCTACACATGGCTGTCCAATTTGTCTGACACCATTTGTTGAACAGGCTATCTTTCTTCCATGCTATGCCTTTGCCCCCTTTATCAAATATCAAATAGTTAAAGATATGGGGGTTTGTCTCAGGATCTTCTATTCTGTTCCACTGGTCTTCGGTTCTGTTTTGATACCAATACCATGCTGTTTTTGCTACTACAGATCTGTAGTATAATGTCAGGTCAGGAATTGAGATACCCCCTACTTCTTCCTTCCTGTAGAGTAATGTTTTGGATAGTCTGTGTCTCCTGTTATTCCATAAGAACTTGAGAATTGCTTTTTCTATATCTTTGGTATCTTGATGGGGATTGCATTAAATCTGTATAGGGCTTTGGGTAAAATGGCCATTTTTATTATATTGATTCTGCCTAACCATGAGCATGGTATGTTTTTCCATCTACTCAGGTCTTCTGTAATTTCTTTTTTTTTTTAGTGTTTGATAGTTTTCTTTGTAGAGGTCGTTAATATCCTTTGTAAGGTTAATGCCCAAGTATATCATATTTTTGGAGGAGATGGTGAATGAGAGAGATATCCTGATTTCTTCTTTTGTGGATTTGTTGATGGAGTAAAGGAAAGCTAGTGACTTACTGGAGTTGATCTTGTAGCCAACTACTTTGCTGAAATCACCTATAAGCTCTAGGAGTTTTCTCACAGATGTTATGGGTCTTCTAGGTATAGAATCATGTCATCAGCGAATAGAGATAAATTAACTTCCTCTTTTCCTATATGAATACCTTTGATTTCCTTGTCTTGCCTGATAGCTCTGGCAAGGGTTTCAAGGACTGTATTGAACAAGAGTGGGGAAAGCAGACAGCCTTGTCTTGTTCCTGAATTCAGTGGAAATGCTTTCAGTTTTTCTCCATTGAGGATAATGTTGGCTATGGGTCTGTTGTAAATGGATCTGACATAGTTAAAGTATCTTCCCTTGATTCATATCTTTTCCAGCATTTTGAGCATAAAGTGGTGTTGAATTTTATCAAATGCCTTCTCTGAGTCAATTGAGATGATTATATGATTTTTGTTTTTAATTCTGTTTATGTGGTGAATCACATTTATTGATTTATGTATATTGAATCAGCCTTGTTTTCCTGGAATGAAGCCCACTTGATCATGATGAATTACTTTTTAATGTGCTTTTGTATCCCATTGGCTAAAATTTTATTAAGGATTTTTGCATCAATGTTCATCAGGGAAATTGGTCTGTAGTTTACTTTTCTTGATGTGTCTTTGTTTGGTTTTGGAATCAGTGTAATATTTGCTTCATAAAAAGTGTTTGGGAGTGTTCCCACTCTATCAATTTCCTGGAAGAGCTTGTAGAGGATCAGTGTTAGTTCTTCTGTGAAAGCTTGGTAGAATTCTGCTGTATATCCATCCGGACCTGGGCTTTTCTTTTTTGGGAGAGCTTTGATTGCTGCTTCAATTTCGCTAAATTAATTTTGTCAGAAATTAGAATCGCCATACTAGCTTGCTTTTTTGGGCCACAGGCCTGGTAAACATTTTGCCATCTTTTCACTTTCAGCCTGTGTCTGTTTTTAAGTGTCAAATGTGTCTCTTGCAGGCAACATATTGTTGGATTTTGTTTTTTGATCCAATGGGCCAGTGTTTGACTTTTAATAGGGGCATTGAGACTGTTCACATAGTTAGCATAGATATGAGAGGCTGAGTCTCTGACTTTGTAACAATTACAGAGCTTTGAGTCATCTTGGAGGTCAATTTGTGTGTAATATGATTATTGACTCACCCTTGTTTAAGGATTTAGGGTATCATTGACATTTTCTTCTGAATGGAGAACATCCTTGAGAATATTCTGTAGTGCAAGATTCATGTTCATGTATCTTGCTAGCTTGAGTTTATCGTTGAAGTATTTAATTTCCCCATCACATTTGAAGCTGAGTTTTGCAGGGCACATTATCTTTCAGTTGTAGTTGTTGTTTTTCAACACTTGAAATAGATTGTTCCAAGCTCTTCTGGCCTTCATTGTTTGCTCTGAAAAATCCATAGTGATCCGAATTGGTTTGCCTCTGAATGTGATTTGGGGCTTTTCTCCAGCTGTTTTTATAATTATCTCTTTAATTTCTCTCTTATTTATTTTGTATATGATATGTCTTGGTGAGTTTCTCATTTGATTAGGCCTATTTGGTGTTCTATAAGTGTCTTGGATGTGATATTCTGGATCAATTGTAAGATGAGGGAAGTTTTCACTTATGATTTCGCTTAAAAGGTTCTTGATGCCTCTTGTTTGCTGCTCAGAGTTTTCCTCCAGGCCAGATTATTATGCCTCATCTCATCAAATATTATTTGGAAGTTCTGATTATGTAATATAAGTTGCTTCTCTTGTTTATCTTCTTTGAGTTCGACAATATTTAGCCAATCGTCATTTTCTGATGTTCATTCTTCAAGGGCTGAAGTTCTATTTTCAGTAGAGTGTACTCTGGTGTTAGTATCATTCAGTGAAGATTTGATTTGGTTAACTGTGTTTTTCAATCCTGATAGCTCTGCTACATCTCTTTTCAGAATATCTATTTCTTTGTAGAGCTGATCTTTCATCTCATGGAATTGTTCCCTTATTTCTCTGTAAAAGTTGTCTCTCATCTCTTGAAATTGTTCTCTGATCTATTTCCTTATTTCATCTCTCAACTCTTTGATTGAATTACTAATCATAATGTTGATACAATGTCTTTGGTTTTCATCTAGGGCCCCAGCTATGGGGTCCTTGGGTGGCGAACTGTGGGGTTGAGGTGGCAGTTATTTCCCTTTCTCTTCATTTTCAGAATCAGAGATCATGTCTTGTAGTTCAACCTTGTTACTCTTGGCGGAATAATTGGAGCTTCTTATGGCTTTGCTTCATCGTGTTGGGGAGCTATTTGGTCAAGACAGACCTAAAGATGCCAGACTGGTCTGCAAGAACTTGAGAGGCAATAGGTGCAGATACTAGTCCATTTTGACTAAAACAGTGACCAGCACCAATAGTAGCAGTTTTCTTTGAGAGAGCTCTCACAATATATTATGATAGCAAGCAAATACCCATTTTGAAGAGTGTCTGTTTCTTCAGTTAGCAGGATCTCTGAGTACAGGGGAGAAAGAGGTTAGTCTTGTATCAAATCTTCTCCTCATCCAGCTCCGCTGGCAGCAACCAGAGGTGGAGAGGGAGATCCCAGCACCACACAGCTCCTTTGGGAGATGGCCAAATCTCGGGGCAATAGATTTTGGTTTTCTGACCATGGCGCCTGAGACCCCAAGACCCGTTTTTTGCTGATCAGCCAGCCCTACCCTCAGGGAAATGTCACAATGGTGAGCCAGTTGCTGCCACTCCCATGAACAGCTGTAAGTTCACTAATGTGAGCAATTAATTCTCAGAACTTTATTCCAAGTTCATGAAAATTAAGATCAATCAGATCAGGGAGTTTGCGTCCGGATTAGGGTATTTGATCAGGAAACTTGCTCCGTTTTCTCCCCTTTGGAGAAGCTCCTCACTTCCTGGGTGTGGGGCCAGTCACGCAGGTGCCACAAACTTCCTCCTTTATATTCGCTAATGGACCACGTTATTCCTTTGGAGTTAAGAAATTAGTGGGGGATAATGTTCACCAACACTGGGAGCTTTATCCTACTGTGGGAATCCATGTGCAGTCCTTCAGCTTGAGATGATTCTCAGGAGTGTCTTGGAGTCACTGCTGGTGGGGTGGTTGCCATCTTGGCTCCTTTTGTCACCCAGGTTTTGCCTTCTGTTGGAATAGGGAGTGAGAAAATAGACTGCCTTCACTCTGTCTGTTAATTTTAACCCACAATCTAGCCCAGGAAGCTACAGACAGGCTGTGGGGATGACATGTTGGAAGTGTTCTTGGTTCCTGTCAAGGAGAAGGAAGTGCAGCAAAGGAAAAGCCCTCCAGCCCTGGGTTCTCTAGACACAGGCTGCATTGCTGACCCCAGTGGGGTGTTTATTCCCCCTCAGCACTGCCAGATCCCGCCTTTGTGGGTTGTGTATGGGCAGAGCATGGCTCCTGCTCTCCAAAGCAAAGCCAGGCCATGTCAATCTGTTTCTTTTTCAGCTTTGTGTGAAGTTATTCCCTTCATTATTTTTGACCCACATTCTCAGATTAGATCCATATGTTTGTTAATTCCAAGAGAAATCCAGTAGAAATCAGATCTGGGCATTTTATGACTCCTCAAACCCTGGAAAGATTTTGGAAATCTTTTAATAATAAAATACAATATGCGGTTATTCTAGAAATTTTTGCTCACTTATCTTCCTAATCGTAAATTATTTCATACCTAATTACAAACAGGCAGACTGAATAATTGTCTTCATTGAGGGATGTTTGACACTGAGAAAATATAGCCTTATTTTATAAACCTTTTATTGTTCAGACTATAAATATGTCACAGCTAAGGAGTACTGCATCTTTAAGTGTATTAAAGTCACTCTTGTGTAACCAAACATAATGGGATTTTTAAATGAATTATAACTAAAGTACTTAACAAACAACTTTTTAAACTTTCAACATGTGTAAAGCTATTTGAAACTGTCCGTTTCATATTAAATGCCTCAAAGTATATTTCACTCTTAGTCATTTGGCAAAAAAGAGTTGTATCAGTGGAAGCTTTTTAAAGATATAGATTTAATAGAAAGAAAAAGATTCAATAGGAAATTTAATACCTGCTCTCCCCTCATAGGTGAAAGGAATCACAGGAATGAGGTGTCAGATCTCTGTTTACATTTGTGGGAGCTTTGGAACAGGATCAGTGCATATGCATTTAATTTAGGTAGGGGATTGTCCATCTGTATTCTGGTGCTTGGGAATGAAATAATGAAGTTATAAAAACACAAACCTTTTCCTTCTGTTTGAGATCTCACTTCACACCACAGAGTGGCTGGCTGGTCTTTAGAAAGTAAGAATTTGAATCTTTATCCATTTATTCAATTCTTCATTGCTCTATGTATTTTATTTCTTAATTCTAATGACAAATTGTAATGATTGGTCCATACAAATCTTCAGTTGACATCCAGATCGGTCCTTAAATTCCAGGAGTATCAGAACTTTATCTGTTTTGAGCACAGCTATGTCCTGAGAGATAGTAGGAGTTATGAGTATGTTTTGAACGAATAGATGAATGAATAAGCATTTATTGAAGTGGTGCTTGTTATAGTTTGGAAATGCAAGGACAAGCAAAAAGCCTCCACTCTCATGGAACCTACTATTTGAAAGGAGAATGGTTCCATCCACTTGTAAATCTGGATAGTTCAGGAGAAAAGTGCAGCTGGTCAAGGCATCTTGTGCTGTATTGTTTTTGTGTTTAACAGGGAGTGACATGGCTTAGTACAAGATGTCCTGCTAGGGCATCTGATGCCAGTGTTCCTAGCTGTGTTGGCCAGCCCTAATGCCTGCCTGATGGGCAGAGGGATCTTACAGTGCTAAATCCATTGCACCTAGAGTTTTACTGGTAGCAGACAGAGGGGGCGCGGCTTCATCTAAAAGTCAGGTAATGTGTTGGCTGTTCTCCACCAAAATGTATTGAGGTAGTGGCATAGTGTGGAGCTGTAAAGGACAGTATGGATGACCCTATGAGGGAATCACCTTGTAGTATTTGAGCATTGGTCTCAGATTAGAAAATTTTCTACTGAATTCATTGCAACACTAATAGTGCCCCATTGTATTTGGCTTCTGGTACAATTTCTGTGGGTTGCTGGTCAGAAAGAGCAAGTTGTTGAGCTTGGGCAGTCCACAGGACTCAGATGCAATGCCAGTGAATTAACAGAAGCTCCAGCCTAGAAAAATAAATGATTAAACCCTCTGTCCTTAAATACCGATCTATTCCAACAATGAGAAATTATCTACCATTTGAAGCAAATAGTTCTTTAACTTCCTTAAGGAAATTCTTCTTTAAGAACTTATTACATAATTTTATGCTAAGTGAAGTATCGGGATCTCAGAGACCCAAGGGCCGAAAGTTTTCTCTCATTTGTGGAAGCTAGAATACAATGAAAACAGTATGTTAGATGGCTAAGCTAATAATAACCTCAAAATGTATGAATTTTTACACAAACAGGGGAACCTTGCCTAGGATACCTGGAGACATAGGGAGGGGGGCAGGGAGGGTGGAGGGATTAGGTAGGATATCTAGGAGACTGTAGGGAGGGAGTATGGGTGAATCAACTCAGAAGGAGATCTCCAACCTTCAAGAGACGTCCATTTAATACAGGGGTTCTTTTGGGGTAAACATAGAACCATGGGGAACCCAAGAGGGGCAACCATGGCATGGCATCAGCCTTGGCTAACCATGTAAATATACATTTGTTCTTGATTGTTTGATAATGATTCCCCCTCAATTGTAAGTCCATATTCAACAAAAAGAAAAAAAAAGAAAAAAAAAAAGAAAAGGGTACTAGAGAACAAAAAAAACAAA